>LOEQ01007880.1:12744-32109 GCA_001685075.1 Bramus lutescens
GAGAGAGAGAGAGAGAGAGAGAGAGAGAGAGAGAGAGTAGGCAGAGTCAAAAAGATGCCATGTAGCGTCCAAAGGAGACAGATGCCAGGCCCTTACCAGTAAACCAAAGCCTCGTGCCGATACACAGATTTGTAGAAATGGATTAATTTAAGATGTGATAGTTAACAAGAATCCTGAGTTAATAGGCCAAGCAGTGTTGTAATTAATATAGTTTCTTTGTGATTATTTGGGTCTGGGCAGCCAGGAAATGAGCAAGCAGTCTCCATTTACATTAATCTAGAGTATGGTAGGTTATGTCACCTAAAGATATCCTGTCAATTGCATTCCTATAAAATGTAACCATAGGAAAAACCCATGTGTCACCATCAGAGAACCCCATGCAGAGAACCAGATGTAACCAACAGAAGTTTCACAGGGTCTTTAATCATTTATCTCTATTTTCCAAGCAACACAAAATAGAATTGATCCATAAGCATACTTTCCAGTCACCTTTCATGTCCTATAGCCTTAAATATTTCCCATTAAAATACTTAATTAATATTAATTAAATATCTCTTCCTGACCAACTCAAGATCTTATCCTTTTAACAACATAAGGTTTTTAAGTCCAGTCTGGAAATTGGTTGTGATTGAAAGCATGGGAGAAACAGAGAAACTAGGTCTCCTTCAGGAGTCAGGTTGATTAGTGAAGGTTGTTTCGGAGTCAGATTGCAACTGAGGATGTCAAGGGAGATCCACAGAGAAGCAAGAATTGGGCTGTGTCTTCAAGAGTGGCTTTGTGAGCACAGAGGAAATATGAGATTGAAGGCCCTTCAGCAGGTAGTGTGCAAAGCTTGAAATTATGTTTCTTTAATTCCTTCTGAGGAATAAGCCCAGCTCCTACAAGCAATAGAGTATGAAGAAGCATTAGTAGGGTGTTGGGGAGGGCATTGCCTGCCTCCTCTTTGTTCAAATTTTATTCATGTGTTAGGAGAAATTTTTAAAGAGAAATAAAAAAAGTTATAGCTATCTGGTGTTTGAGCTTGGATTTCTGAAATATTCATGAAGGCGTTGTACAAAACACAATACACATAGTCACCTTATACTTGTAGCTTGTTCCAAGGAGAAAACCGAGGTAATGTTACCTTGGAGCATGGAGGTTGTGAGCCACCACATTGGTATAAAGTCCTCTTTATACCAATGTCTTCAATGTCTCAGGCTGGAAATGCTAGCTGAAACTTCATAATGGTTCTGGACTGCATGCACTAAGGCAGGGAAGTGAAGCTGTTTGGCAAGAGATGCCTCAAAAAAAAAAAAAAGGAAAATACTTAGTGTTTTCCCATTGGTTGGTGCCAACCAGGGTGCCTTATACTCAGGCAAATAAAAATCACAAAGGCTATTCGCTTTGTCAGAGTTTCTATTGCTGTGAAGAGATACTATGACTACAGCAACTCCTAAAAAGGAAAACTTTTCACTGGGGCTACTTTACGGCTTCAGAGATTTAGTGCACTGTTGTCATGGGTAGGGGAGCACGGCAACATGCAGGAAGACATGGTGCTGGAGAGGGAGCTGAAGGGTCTACATCTGGATTGGCGGGCAGCAGGAAGAGAGAGACTGTGCCTGGCTTGAGCATTTGAAACCCCAAAGCCTACCTCCAGTGTCATAACACACTTCCTCCAACAAGGCCACACCTACTCCAACGATACAACACCTCATAATTGAACTCCCTAAGCATTCAAGTATATGAACCTAGGGGGGCATTCTTATTCATACTACCAAATTCCATTCCCTGGCCCCCATAGGCTTCTAGACATATCATAAAGAAGAAATGCATTCAGTCCAACTTTGAAAGTCCCCATGCATAGTCTAATACAGTCTCAAGAATGTCTTAAAAAAACAAAACTCTCTTTGGAGACTCAGGGTAATCTCTTAAATGTAATCCCTTGTAAAATTAAAATAAAAAAGCAAATCAAATGCTCTCAACATACACTGGCATATACATTTGGATATATGTTTTTAAAGGGAAGAAAAAGAGTATAGTGAGGAAATACAGAGCAAAAGCAACACAAAAACCAGCTGGGCAAGCTTGCAACTCTGTGTCTGCATGTCTGTGGTCAAATCAGATCTCCAAGTCCTTTCAGTTTTCTTGACTGAAACACACTTCTTTCTCTTGGCCTGGTTCTACTCCCTGTTAACAACTTTCCTTGGCAGGCATCCTACGACTCTTGCATCTCCAACATCTTTTTATCTCCAAAGCAACCCAGGCGTCACCTTCACATAATGGCCTCTCTGGTCCTACTTAGAGGGACACCCTGACACGTGCTTGGCCTCAGCAACTTTTCTTAGTCACAGAGGGGGTTTCCACAATCCCTTTCTTGTATCCTTGACTCTAAAGCTAGAACCACACGACCAAGCTCCCAAGTTTGCTGCTTGTTGTAGCTAGAACATGGCTCCCGCCTTCACATTTTTATCAGCTTTCTGTTTTTGATGGTTTCCTTCATGATTGACTATCCTATAACTCATTCTGTAGGCTAGACTGGTCTTGAATTTAATGAGCCACCTGTTTCTGCCTGCTGAGTGCTGGAATTAATGACATGTTACCACCACACCAAACCCTAAACTTTTCTTAATTCCTTTTCGCAAACTGGAAGTTTAGGTGGGTGGGGTCTTGCTCTGAGATTACCAGTTCCTTCATTCCATTTAGAATCAGTCTTTTCTTTAAACTTACATTTATTTATTTATTTATTTATTTATTTATTTATTTATTTATTTATTTATATCACCTTGAGCACTGGATTTAGCTCCATTTTACTTCCTGGTACCTCCTTTCTCCTGAAAACTGTACATTTCAATTTTTCCTTGCTCAGTGTGCTTGTTTCCATTATAGACCTGCATATGACTGGCCACTAATAACCGTTTGACACAGTCAATACGAATCTGTTTTGAAATCTCCTCTGCCAAATGACATTAATCCAAAACTCTCCAATTTGTCCTCAGGCAAAAAACAGTCACATTCTTTGCCAAAATATCAAGAATCTCTAGGCCACTTACTAATATTCTATTTGAGCCAGCCCATCATAATCTACATTGTCCTCAGCACCACTGTCTTCCCTACTTCTACTAGAATGATAGTATGGCCAATTAAGTCCCACTGAAAGTCCTCAAATTTCCCCATCCAAAGTCCCAATGTCCACATTCCACCAAAATGAAGCGTGATCAGGCATTTCACAGCAATTCCTCACTCCTGTTGCCAACTTCTGTCTATGTTAGAGATTTTATTGCTAGGAAGAGATGTCATAACCATGGCAACTCTTACAAAGGAAAACCTTGTTTTGGGTTGGCTTACAATTCAGAGGTTTAGTTCGTTATCATCATAGTGGGAAGCAAGGTGACCCGAAGACACACACAGTGCTGGAGAGGTAGCTGAGAAATTAGCAGGAAGCAGGGAAAGAGAGAGGAAATGAACCTAACTTGAACATTTGAAACTCCAAAGCCTACCCCAGTGAGATACTTCCTCTAACAAGGTCACACCTACCTCGACAAGGCCTCACTTCCTAATGCTCCTCACTAAGCATTCAAATATATGAGCCTAAGGGGGCTCTTCATATTTAAATCACCACAATGATACAGGTGGATTATTTTAAGGAAAACAAATGGGCCAGGTAGAGATGCTGGGGGATGTGTCTGAGAATCGGTGCTATCTTAGTTCATATCTTAATCTGCCTTCCAAGTTTTTTCTCTGTACCACTCTAATGAAGTCTTATAGAATTTGAATTCTACCTACAAAGTGGACATGCAGTAAAATGGCTAGCAGTAAATGAGTAAGACAAATTTCAGGTAGGTCTGAATACTATATAGAGAAATGGGATGACTCATTCCTCCATTATATGAAAATTTAATAACCTTCATGTATTACATTGGCGTTGGTCTAAGTGCTAGACATGCAGAAAACAATGCAGGACAAAACCTCCTTCCCTTGGAGCATATTCTTATTTTTATTCGAGGAAATAAGCAGCATCTAAGCAAGAGCTGTCCAATGCAAGGTTAGATAGTGGTTGAAAAGAAAAAAACCAGCAGGAGAAGGGGAAGTAGATACAGCGGTGGTCACAGGGCCTTCTGGGGTGACGACAGTCAAGTGGAATTCTGTCTGGAATAATGAATTAACTCATGCAAAGCTGTGAGAAAATTTTATTGTAGATGTCGGAATCTGTAGGTGAAAATACTATTCTAGGATGAACAGGGAGGCCAGCAGGTAGCATGTAACAGTGAGACTGGCAGGGGCTGCATCCCATCCCAAAGCTTTTCAGACAGGGTAAAGAGAAATCATTCTAAATATAACTCAGAGCTCTTAGGAGATTCAGAGCAGAGGTGTGAGGTACTCTGGCTTCTCTCTTTTTTTTTTAAATGAGAACATGTGATTTTGTTCATTTTGTCAGCTTTACTGACATAAAAGATGACTTTCGCTTGGGTGGTAAGGGAAGCTGTATCAAGTCAATTCGAGTTGCACATCACAGTTGAGAGCTGAAGGGCAAGAGCTGTTTATGTATGCTCTCAGAAAAGCCACTGTGTGGCAGCTGTAGTGGCATTAGCAAGGGTTTTGGTCTGAAGGTGAGGTAAGCATGCCCGTATGACAGAGCTGAAGTCCGGGGTACAAATGCAGGGCTGAATACAGGAGGCTGAAACATGTAGACCTGTGAGGAAGTTAGGATTTTGTACTAAAGGCATAGAATATGTTTGAAAGACTTCAGGTAGTGGGGTATCAGAACAGCTCTACATGTTAAGTGCTTAAGGATGGGGAAAGGAGACACATTAGGAGGATATAGCTAGATAGAGGGATGAAAACGTAGAGCATACTAAGATTTCTAACACCTCTAGGATTAATTTTGTATTAGTTCAGGACAGTGACTATTGAATAGACAATTCTTTCTTTATTAGATCATCTTGAAAAATTCACCAATTTGTTTTAGCCTTTTTTTCCCCTCTGGCCACATAGAAGAAATTCTATATTGTTTATCGTTGTCAAAAGATGTCTCGTGGGAGTCTTCTGTTCTGAACAAATATCCCAGATTTCTCAACTAATGTGAGTTGAGTGACATTGTTGTGTCCCACTCAACATTCTGCTAATTTCCAGCCTAGGTTTCCTTAACTCAATGTCTTTCTCATGCCCTTCTATCCTGCCATTGCCAGTGTAATCATGGGATCACTTATTTATTTTCTTTCTGCAAATATCTTTTACAGTTCATCTTGCTATTTCCCCAAAGCATTTTTAGTAGGTTTACAACATCATTATGTTTACAGCCAACTCAAATCCTCAGTTTCTTTCCAGGTACATCACTGTTAAATACCTTTTGATGTTTAATTGACAAATTACAAGGATTAAGTTTGATCTGTTGTCCTATTCCCTTGGATTCTGGTTTTGGCACCCAATATATATATTTTCCCTTCCAGGTTCATGATGTCTACAGTCATGTGGATGCCATAAATCTTAGAGTAGCTTTATTAGTTCCCTTCATTTGAAACTCATACCCTGTTTCCATAGATTCTTTCCTTGATAAGAAACCTCAGCAACATGAACTCTGCAAGAAGCTTCTAGCCTTTCTGCCGCCTCTACATTATCCTCCCTACAGAAAAGAATATATACTTTGTGGCGCATATTCATAGTTCTGTGTAATTAGATGCACAGACTTCTGATATTGCTTTCACTAGCTAAAATACATTCTCACTTGATAAGGTCCTTAATAATAGACTTCTAAAAGGGGAAATAATCGCAGATTCTTAATTTGTCTTCATGTTTTAGTTGGGTCTTTCTTTCTTCTCAAATCTAGGAGTTGAATACATTCATACAATAGCTTTTTAATGGAATATCTGTTACATGTTAAGAAATGTTCTCACTGTTGGTCATATGTAAACAAGGACTTCCATCTTTATGGAATTTATATTCTAGTAGTTGGGAGACATTATAAGCAGACAAATGGTGTATATCAGAGGATAAGAAATACAAAGGAGAAATGCAAGGAGGAAATGGGACTCTGAATACTAACTCTTCTATAAGGGTGGCCAGGGAAGGTTGTTCTGCAAGCTGATGTTTATATGGATCCAAGATGGATCCAAGCTACAATGGCGTCAGGGCAAAGAGTTTTCTGAGTAGAAGTGATAACATGTGCAAAAGGCCTGAGCTTGAGATGTTTAAGCCTTTTAAGGTGCTTAAGGCTGAGTTTAAGGCTCTTTATCTGGATTTGAGCAAAGAAAGCAAAGGGGAATAGAGAAAGAGATGATTCCGGATAACCGAGAGGAGAGAAAGCATGGGTCTGTGAGGCTGAAATTTTCAGTCAGAAGCCTTCTTCAGGAGACTGTTGAAAACATGAGTCTGGATTCCAGAGTTTGTAATTTGGTAATTGTGAAAAGATGCCCGAGGATTTGCCTATGTGTATCCCACAAACTTTCAAATGACTTTGATACTGTCATTATGGGCACTGAATCAGAGGTAAGGCACAGCTTCTATCAACGGGTATGAGCAGCAGTGGGTGAGAGAGGGTGAAGGAGAGACATTGTAAGAAGCATGATTGCACACAGTGGGTAGCAAAGACCTGTAGGCGACCTAGGAGGAAGTCAAATGTCCAAATAGGAGCTTTTGTATTTGATGCGATAAAATTGTGTCTAGGGCAGAGACAATAGAGGTGGAGAAAAAAGGTAGCGAGTAATTTGGGAAGGAAAACTCATTTAAAAGAAAAAAGAGCTGAGGTAAACATAAATAAGCACTAGCAAGAAGAAAATCTCTGTTATGCTGTCTCACCTGACTGGTCCATGTTCATCCTCTGCTTTGTTTGGTGTCCATTTTGCATTCACTAAATATAAACAGGACACATTGTAGCCATTGCACTCCAGTGATCAGTTCCAAGTGTGTTCTTTTATGTTCTAGACATGAGGTTTGGAATTTCATTTTGTCTCACCTTTGTTATTTGGACCTATTCTATCTATTGTAATAATGTTATGAGACCATTGCTGTCAATTTCAAATTCCATTGAATAACTTGTAGAACACAACTCCAGGGGGCTGGCTGTACTTTGTGTCTTTCGTTTTCTAGGAATGTCATTGTGATTATTGATTTTTGCTAAACACATTTGTAGGAGACGCTCTACATTTATAGAAGGGATAGGGGCCCCTCCTTTGCCAAGCTTAGCTCACTGTCTACGGTTCTTAATGCATTTACTCATGGGTACGCATTTCCACAGAGCACAGTGATCTCAGCCTCTCTGTGCTAGCTACATACAGCTCCAGTGAGATCAAGTCAACCTGTCCTGTGCCACAGCCATCCATACTTTGAACCCATTGTTCAAACCCATAATCATCTCTAAACAGCCATGCAGGATGGCCATTGCATTTCTTAGCTCAGCCAACTGAAACCCTTAGTGTGTGTTCTCATCAGAGATTGTTAAAGCTGAGGGAACACCATAAATTGTCTTCTCTGTTCTCTCATCTTACAGAAGTGGAAAGGGAGGCTGAGAGTGGCCAAGATGAAAGCATTTTTTCTCTTATTTATTTTTATCATTATCAGAGACAGGAGGTGTGCATTTAAAAAGCTATTATCTGGGGCTGAAGAGCAGACACTAATAAGACATCTTGACAAAATGTCATAGCCATCATTCTGGGGTCAAAGCCACGGTGCTAAAAGCTGTTGTGAAATTACCATGGAAACAACAGTCCAGAGGAGGCACCTAGGAGATGTGGCTCCAAAACACCCTGTACAAAGTGGTACTTTGTTTCTTCTCTGAGATCAAATTATTTTTGATCCCTACCAAATTATTTTTAAAGGACTGTTTCATTAATAACAGCTAATACAACTCCAGGGGATAAAAATAAGATTAGTGTTCAGTAACGCACAAGGAAAGATAGTATGGAATGATGCATTTCCCCAGCGGGATGTTGCCTCAAGCACACACCATGTCTTAAGACATTTCATATCTGTCCTCCATTGAGCCATCAGCCCAGCACTGATTTCATTTTCTCAAATATGTCTAAGCTGTGAGAAATGACTGCCTAAAAGGCAATCTGGGGAATGTTCCTAGAATAAGGTGAAAATTGACTCTGGGAGAGAAAACAATAGAAATTCCCTACAGAGGATGTACAGAGAGTGGAGCTTCCTCTGAAGATTCTGTTAATATAGAACTGAAGCTTATCCACAGGCCAGATTTGCTTTATAATAAAGGTATTTGCGAAGGAAAGTAGGAACGTATGCTCTCTGCATTCCCTTCCCCATGAATACAAGGCTGGATTCCTTTCCCTTCACTTCTTAAAACTCACATTTCATGGACAAGGTGTGCTGGGATTTGGACCAGTGCCCATGGAAGGTTTATATACTAGACTTGATTGTGATGCTACTGGCAGGTGATGGAGCCTAAGAGGTAGATCCTGTTGGGAGACTAGGTCACAGGAGGTGCCTTTGGAAGGGATATTGAGACTCCCAACCCCTTCTCTCTCTTTATTTTCTGACTGGCACAAAGTGGGCAGCTTCCTCTCCCATTTGCGTTTACTTCCTCTATCTGAGACCAAAAGCAACAGGCAGTTGACTCTCCTCTGAAACACTCAAAATTGTGAGCCCAAATAAAACTTTCTTTGTAAAAAATATTATTTATGTATCTATTTATTTATTTATTTATTTATCTCAAATATTTATTATATCAATGAGAAGCCTTTTAAGCCTTTATTCTATGTAGAGCAATCCTTTCTATCTTTCTCTCTGCTTTCTGTCCTGTCCTGTTTCTGAGTACAGTTATCACATGTACTCACTCATATGTGGTTTTTAAACATAAAGCAAAGAAANGAGAGGCAGGGAGGGGAGCAGAGAAAAATGTATAGCTCAATAAAATCAATAATACAAAACAAAACCAAAAAAGATGATATATTACTGTTCCCAGCACATCACCCCTATTTACAGCATTCATTTTACTATGCTCATACAAAGTTTAGATGCTTACTTTCATGTTTGCAACCCTAAATTGTAGGTTTTTCTGAGCACTAGCTCATTATCTTGTATTTGCACACCTGAAACAGTGACTATTGTGGCAATGGGCCCATTCAATATATGTTTGCTGGATGAAAGAAGTAGTTGCCTAATTTTACCTTCTATTTTCTTCATACAGGGGCCTGGAGGAAACACAGAGGTCATATCTTATCTAAGCTTACACATCTTGTATCAAAGATGGAAACCAATGCAACTTAGCCTTGATTTCATTAAAATATGTTGATATTTTCAGTGCACATATCAGCTTATTTTTCATATATTTAAAAACATATCTTTTGATTTTTGTTACTCTATTAGGTTTTAACAGAAAAAGGATGGAAACAATTTGTTTACTTTTGCATATTCCTATGCAAAATGTGTTCCTTCATGCATATGCTTACATACCTATACACACATATGTATAAACACATAAATATTCATACATATACATAGCACACACATTTATACACAATGCATATACACATATGTAATACACACACACACACATATTTAGTCACTCACATCTCTGTCATCTTAAGTGTCGCAGTGAACAAAGAGTCTGTGGCTTATGGTTTTGGGTTGATTGAAGCATCTGGATAAAATTCCCAATTCACCAGTCAGTATACTTTTTTGTAGTGTATCGGTAGAATTGTATAACACATGAGTCAAAGAAGGAGTGTTTTCACACACAGGAAGAGTGAAATTATTTGGAAGTTCTCTCTGGGAGGTAAGGATTATGCGCATGCTATCTTTTCTTGATGTACACAGGTTATGAGTACATGAGCAGCTTCCATTCAGAAGAATCTTAAGAAAATTCCAATCCTAAGGGGGAAAATGCCTTTCTTATAGCTTGGAGAGGTGTGCAGCTTAATGCAAGGTACAAAGAAGATAGTAGAGCCTTGGTGGTAGAACAGAGTGTTCCAGAACTATCAAGTGTTAAGAAGAGGTCAGTGGGGAGATGATGAAAGCGGCCCTGGGGAAAGGAAGTCTTGGATGTGGAAGCAGAAGAAACATGACGAGAGGGTACAAAAGACAACCCCTCTGTCTTGTAGAGTTAGCAGGAGAACAAACGAATTTACAGGATTGTTCAGGACTCCTGTGCCAGGATATTTTACATACTAAATAAGTGGAGAGCAAGAAGAGCCTAAACCATGACAATAGAAAGATTATTGTATGGAGAGAGGCAAAATCAAGCACACTACTTTCTGTGAAGCATTTAGAAAACTTCAGAAAATGCTCAGCCCTGAAAAACATACAAACACTAGTAACATATGGACTGAACAGGTTATATTTAGGGTAAAGAGATTAAAAATAAATATAGGAAAGGAACACATGAGTGTTGTGTCTCCATGACAACGATCTAGAAGAGCTTCTAAACTTCTTCAATGAATTTGCTGCTCAGGGTCCTTTGGAATGCTTTGGAAATTTTGAATGCCTAGGTCTGGGCTTTCTGAGAACCAAATCAGGTTACGAGGACAAGATCCTTCTCTTCCTCCCATTAAGTTGTATCATAATCTTACAAACCTACCTCATTTCAATAAATCATTTACTATACATGGAAGTAAATGGGTATGTGAATAGCACATATCAAAAATGACAGAGAATGGGTCTCCTTTGCAATGTTAAGAAAAAATGAAAAATTGGTTTGGAAAGCTTTTATTTTGAGCAACACTGATGCTGTAGATGATGCACATTAAGAAAGTTATTCTGGTATCTGCAATGATATTTACGAGAAACTTGTAGAAACATGCAGCACTTTTTGCTTGTATGTTTAGGATGGAGGCATTTAGTATATTATGATTTTTAAATAAACTTACAAAACTTTTGGTACAAATAAAAGTCAGATCCGTCATCTTCTAAACATTATTTTTGTCCAATGTTGAGAAACATCCATTATTATTTAACGCACAGAGTTAAATGTATCTACAATAAGACATTTATTTAAAGTGGAAAATTATTCATTTTTCTGTAATATTGATTTCCAGTTTCTGTGAATTAATAGCTAGTGAGTTTTAAACTCATATATATAACTTTTATAGTGCTTTTTATACCAAATAATTATCTTTAGTTTTGCTTTTCAGAATAATGAATTACTTTCAGTATGGTAGATACTCTTGGGTCACAAAGAAACTTATTATATGCTGGAAATGTATTTTATGATCTTTGCAAAAGCTTTGGAGGCACCTTTCAGAATTCAGCTTATGTTTGGATTTGTTTTGGGAGCTATCTTTAAGAACTATCTAATTCTGATCAAGATTTCTGTTTCTCCCTGAAAAACGTCCTCCTGTTCCTGATTTTGGGTGACATAATGCTGATTATCTTTGTTCCTGCTTAGATGTGTTGAAGTCGCTTCAAAGCTTTGAAGTTCATAGATTTAAGGCAGAGATGAAATTCAAATATGTACATGCTATTTTCATATGGAAATGATATTCTGAATCAGAAATATACTTCTTTGTTGGCCTACACCAAGTCTTATAGAATAAATTAAAGACACTTACAAGGCAGGGTTGTGGGTTTTTTCTTATTACCTATGCCAATATATACTATTAAGTAACTCTATTCTGGAACTTTTAGCATTTTGAAGAAAGACTGAAAATTCCAGACATAAAAATCTGAGCATTTTACTTGTTTATCTCCAGTATGTAGTTTGTCCACTTCAGTTTTCGAGTTCTAATGTCTCTTTCCTTAGAAACTAGCTTTATATTTTACCATTCTTTATTAATCAAGCTGTGAATTTGATGGTGAAAAAAATCAAATCAGTTAATGGAAAAGGTGTAACAAAAATGTCCCCCGGACTCCATCATTGTTAACCCCTTCCTCTATCTCCTTCCAGAATCCGGCTGCCTGCAGAGGTGTCTGGGTGTGTTGCAATGTATGTACATTGGATTGGGCTGGCTCTCTCTTGGTTGAGCTTTCTCCTTTATTCAAATGTTGTCTCTCTTCTGTCTAATGAGGACTTCTTTTTTATTTAAGTGTCTCTGCCCCCCTCATCTTCATTGTTTTCTTTCTGTCATACACTTGCTATCTTTCTGCTCTCTATAGATATTCACACATATGTATGTGTTTAATTGCATGTGTATACTATATAGGAATATATATATGTATATGTTGTGTATGTATGTTATATGATACATATTCAAATATGAGACTGTATATACATCACACAAATGTGGGATATTAAGTTTTTTCTCTTCTTATGATTAGTTCCTTCTATGAGTGCTTTTATGTATTTGTACAATATCTTCTTCCTCAGTGATTGAAGTAAATTCTAAAGCAGTTTTAAAGTTTTCTTTTAAAGGATGAATTGGTGACATATTTCATTATCTTTAAGTTCTGAGTTGCATATTTTAGATTCTTCTTCTTCTTCTTTTTGATGTGAAAGGAAACATTATCCTGTATAGAAAACTTAGGAATTGTATTTGTCTTCAGAAAGGTTCACAGTTTGTGTTATCTTATAATAGAATGTATAAAGATGCACACAGCTTGCTTTTGAGTGTTATTTTCCATTTTCTGTAACCTTTAGTTTTCTGGACAAGGTTTTTGGAAGCAAAGATGAAAAAGGAGGGTAGAAATATAGGTACACATTTTAGGTGCATTAAATATGGTCTTGTTATAGAGAGCGTGTATTTGATGACAGAAAGGAAGTGTCACAGATTCTCAGTGATTTCTGGGTTAGGGTGATTGCCTCAGCACAAGGCTATTTTACTCAGGCATGTACTAAAGTTAACTAGTTGCCACTTTAGGAAAGAAGTTAAACAATCAATGTTCAGAAAGAACAAGATAGGAAACAATAGCAAATACATCTTAAGAATTTTTTTTAGGAGGCAGTAGGATCAGAGTGGATCAGGAAAGGGATATTGAGTCTGGAACATCAGAGGCAAAGGATTTTGTCTCAAGGAAACTCATGTAGTACATCGAAGTCAAATAAAAAATTCTAAAGAGAAACAACAACAACAAAAGCCCCAGGGTAGTCCCTTCCTGAAGTAAAGTACAGTTTGCTTAGGGATCACCAGGAGCCTCTTGTGTGACTGTCAGCTTAGTTTGATCTGTACGGTAGGGATGCCCAGGCTTCTACTAACACTGGGTTAATGACCAAAGACACCGTTCAAAGAAGAGAATTTGATGGAATAATAACAAAAGGACAAAGGGACTGGGTAGTGTAGGAATAATACTGAGATCTCTATAAACACAAAACATTAAGGAAGAAGGTAGGCCATGAAAAGGAGCAGTTAGTCAACAACAGAGTGTAAGAACTCCAGGGTATGTATTTCACAAAATAGCCCAAAAGCAACCTCACAAACATGACAATTCATCCAGAGCCATTTGTTAATGGTAAGTCAGGAATCAGCAATAGCCTAAAGAGAAAGACCAATATGATGAAAACGAATAAGAGACTTGCAAGAAGACAGATAATTCAGGGCATTGAAGTACAATACACATGTATATTACTAATAACTTCAAAAATTTTTAACATTAGAATATTTCTTATTAAGAATTAGTTTTAATACAGTCTTTTCTCATTTTACATAGCTACCCTCATTTTCACTCTCTCTCCTCCTGTTTCGCTCACCTTTCCCCCACCCTACTCCCCCATCCACTTCTCAGAAAGGGAAAGGTTTTCCATGGAGAGTCAACAAAGTTTAAAACTTCAATTTGAGGCATGAGCAAGGCCCTCCCTCCTATATCTAGGCTGAGCAAGATATCCCCCCCCCAAAAAAAGAATGTTCTCCTAGATGCCAGTTCAAGCACTATGGATAAATTCTGGTCCCACTGCCAGTGGCCCCACAGACTTCTCAAGCCTCACAACTGATCCCCATATTCAACGAGTCTAATTTGGTCCTATGCAGGTTCCCCTGCTATCAGTCCAGAGTCAGTGAGCTCCCACTAGGTCAGGTCAGCTGTTTTTGTGGGTATCATCATGGTCTTGACCCCTTTGTTCATATCATATCATTGCTCCTCTCTCTCTTAGGTTGGTCCCAGGTAGCTCGGCCCAGTGCTTCACTGTAGCTCTCTGTTATCTGCACCATAAGTTGCTGGTTGAAGGTTCAATGATGACAATTAAGGTAGTCATCAATCTGATTACAGGGAAGGCCAGTTTAGGCATTCTCTCTACTACTGCTTAGAGTCTTAGCTGGGGTCACCCTTGTGGATTCCTGGGAATTTCCCTAGTGCTATGTTTCTCAATAGCCCTTTAATGGCTCCCTCAATCAAGATATCTCTTTTCTTTCTCTCCCTCATTGTCCTTCCCCCTTCTTGAGCATCCTGTTCCCTCATGTTCTCCTCCTCCCTCCCTTTATCCCTCCCCTCTCCCCTTTTACCCTCCCCTTTCCTCCCTTCCTAATTTTCTCAGGAAATCTTGTCTGTTTCCCCTTCCCAGGGGGATCCATGTATGTCTTTCTTGGGGTTTTCCTTGCTACCTAGCTTCTCTGGGATAGAGGACTATAGGCTGGTTATCCTTTGCTTTTCGTCTAATACCCACTTATGAGTGAGTACATACCATTTTTCTCCATCTGGCTCTAGGTTACTTCATTCAGGATTTTTTTTTTCCTCTGGTTCCATCCATTTGCATGCAAATTCAAGGTGTCATTGTTTTTTTTTCTTTTTTTTTTTTTACTGCTGAGTAGACTCCACTGTGTAAATGTACTACATTTTCTTTATCCATTCTTTGGTTGAGGGGCACCTAGGTTGTTTCCAGGTTCTGGCTATTATGAATAATGCTGCTATGAACACAGTTGAGCAATTGTCCTTGTGGTATGAGTGTGCATCCTTTGGGTATATGTCCAAGAGTGGTATTGCTTGGTTCTGAGATAGATTTATTACCAATTTTCTGAGAAACTGCCATACTGATTTCGAAAGTGGCTATACAAATTTGCACTCCCACTAGCAATGGAGGAACGTTCTCCTTACCCCAGATCCACTCAAGAATAAGCTATCATTGATGTTTTTGATCTTATTCATTCTGACCAATGTAAGATGGTATCTCAGAATTGTTTTGACTTGCATTTATCTGATGGCTAAGGATGTTGAGCATTTTGTTAAGTGTCTTTCAGCCATTTGCGATTCTTCTTTTGAGAATTCTCTGTTTAGATCTGTACCACATTATTTGGTAATTTGATGTTTAATTTCTTGATTTTTTATATATTTTGAAACTTGCTTGAGCATTATATCTTATAAAATAAAAGTGGGGGCAACAGAGATAAAATATCTGGCAGGGAGTGAAAGTGTCACTCAATATATCAAAACATTGATATATTGAATAGTAAACTGCTATGGGACAGGTCATGTGGAAGGAAATGGCATCACTAAGGTCGAGAGAATGTGTGTTAGAAACAAAGCAAAAAGTGAGTTGAGTGTAGGATGATGTGGGATTTCCCACTGTATGCTGTGAACACCATTGGTTAATACAGAAACTGGGTTAGCCTGATAGGGTAGAGTAGAGCTCAGCAGGAAAACTATACTGAATGCTGGGAGAAAGGAGGTGGAGTCAGGGAGAAGCCATGGAGCTGCCACTGGAGATGGACATGCTGAAACTTTACTGGTAGGCCACGAACTCATGGTGATGCACAGATTAATACAGATGGGTTAAATGAAGATATAAGAGCCAATAAGAATCTAGAGCTATTGGCCAAACAGTATTGAAATAATATGGTTTGTGTGTGATTATTTTGGGGTTGAGCAGCCGGGAACAAACAAGCAGGCCTCCTTACAACAATAGAAGGACTGTGCTGAGATCTGACACACTAATAGATGAACATTTGAAATAGGCAATGGCAATTGGAAACAAGAATTCACAAAATGCTGAGAACCATTTCTCTGGACTAAGTAAAGGAAAAAATGGAAGGGAGGTCAGCTGAAAAAACATACAACTGGACACTCATCTCTGACACCAAAACGTGGTAAACCTTCCAAAGTGGAAGATGCTACTATTCTATGAGAGTATTTAATTAGTCTCATAGGTATGCTTGAGGAATGTTGCTTCTAAAGCATATTCATTTTGAAACTAACCAAAATATTTACTATTATTGTGAAGCAAGGCATCATTGGCCACATAAGCACTCCTAATTTACTACCACATTGTGTGAAGAGGTTACCAAGCAATGTTCTTTTTCACATTAACCCTTCAATGGAATTTGGGTATTCAGGTTTTTTTCAGCTCTCCATCCTTCATAGACTTCACAATAGTTGTCCCTCGCTGCCAGATATAGAAGCCAGGTGTTTGATAATGTTCATAAACTCATAAGAAGAGAACAGATAGCCACACCCTGATCTTTCTGACTTGCTCTCTAATAATCCTGTCCCATTATGTTTCTTTGCAGTGTATCTTCTGAATAGCTTTTGTGTGATCCTGGGAATGCGTAATGAGAGAACGTTCAGTGTTTGCTGAATGTATTCCAAAGAGTCAGGAACCACACAGAGTGCTTTTTCTAAGGGAAGAAAAATAGCTTCACGTGTCTTTACAAAGTTTCTATAATACATTAAAAAATGTAGAGTTATTTGAAACTCTGTTTTGAAATCAATCTTTCAAATGACTAAATTTTGGCTATGACTATTTTTTTTTGGATGAGATAATATGGTATTGTAATTGGGCAAACCACCCAAGCTTAGAGAATTTCAGACACACATTTTAGAGTTTTGGCATCCTTTGGATGGTTAAAACATAGGTAGTTTTATCTTCCCCCATGTTAAAACCTGCTTTCTGAGGGGGTCTGTATGGTGCATTGCCTCACCCTTCAGCACCACTTTTCCCATAATCAAATGTCCTTTTCAATTTTTGCTTTCCTTGCATTGCAAATATTTAAGTGAACCCAATTATTGTAAATGCTAGCCCAAATTAGCTGTTGCAAGATATATAAATGTGTGAATTTATTGTTAGACTAAACTCAATATGGTTTTTATGAAGTTGTCTTGGGAAAGGATAGATTTTTTTAAACTAAGGAAATGTCATAAGAAGTTGCTAAGCAATTATTGCTAAGATGTGTTGTTTATTATTTTATTAGTTAGGTTCCTCACAATTGGTATGTTCTGAAATATCTTCTCCATGACCAACAGGGAGCAGGGCTTTTGGAAAGTCCATTAGAGCTACATCTGCCATTTTTGAATGAGACTTACATCTCTGTCCTAGCTACTTGGATCGATTCCATTCTTGTCTCAGCAACAGCAGGCCCTTCTATTAAGTTTTGTTTCTCTATTCTTTGTCTAAATAATCTCTAAGCTGTTTGAGACAGGCTTCTTGTTTTCGCTGTGTTGTTTTGTGAAATGTCATATGCACACATGGCATTTTGTAGATAATAAAAACAGCAGTGATTATAGGTTGTTGGTAGTATTGTGTTGATATCCCTTCTGGTAACAATACACAGAGATATCACTTGACATTCCATTGAGTTAACAGAAGCCATTGTAATGATTTCTACTGCTGTTAGGAGCAAGAAGAATATTGATTTTAATCAGAAGGAACAGGGAGAGATTGCTTTGACATGTGTTTTTCGCTTGGTCTTTGAGAATGTCAAGAAGTAATGAAAAGAATAAATAATAATCTGTGTGGGTCTCTTTCAAGAGACCTGTAAGGTTGTTTGAAAATAGTGACCCAAGGATGAGAATTTTGCTTTAGAAATGAGATGTTTAATCAGCTACCTCAAAGCAATCTCTTGCATGACTAATAGAAGTTTCTCACTAGAATATTAAACAATGATGATTTTAGTTAAACCGATTAAATAGAAGAAAATGGTTCTATTTGTTCATTTTTACATGTATATATTGATTTACTCATTCAACAAATATACAGTGAGCACATAGAGTGCAGCTGGTGTTGTCTAAGGTCCTGGGCTACAAAACAGGATAAAGCAAGCAGAGTCCTCACTCAGGCAGGAAGCTCTGGGAGCTAAATTGTGGAGTGTTTGAAGAACCGCAGGCTGCAAAGATCAGCAGAGAAGATAGAGAAGGTGTCAGATGACTGATGGACAAGAACCACCTAAAGGGAGTGAAATTTTGAAGTTCAAGTAACATAACTTTTTTTAGAAGGAGGGATGCACAAAGCCAGAGCTCTTGGTGGTTTCATAAAAAAGAATAAGATATGGCAATGGGACAATTGTTGATTGTCTTGTGACTTGTTCAAAGGAATGTAAGTGCTGAGGCTTTTCTTTGATGGATTAAGAAGGGAATTACAACAACAACAACAACAACAACAACAAAGACTGTAGTAAGTTTTGATCATTCTATTCAGGTGGTTTTCTATAAAAAGGAATAATAGTACTGTTGGAATGGTAGCAGTAAGTGAATAGCTATGCAACAAGCATAGTGGCCTGCTGGAGCAGTCTCTAGAAGGATAACCTGAGGGGACACACAACATCAGAAGTAGTAAGTATCTTGGACTGGGGAAATGTTACTTGGGAAAAGGCCTGGATAATGTGTGCAAGCCTCTGGGTTTGATTCCTAACCACAGCACTGAAAATAAATAAACCTGTAAGTCTCTTTTTTAGCAATGTCTTTGTTTGGTTTGGGTATCAGGGTAATTGTAGCCTCATAAAAAGAGTTTGGCAATGTTACTTCTGCATCAATTGTGTGGAACAATTTGAGGAGTATTGGTATTAGTTCTTCTTTGAAAATCTTGAAGAATTCTGCACAGAAACAAACTGGCCCTTGGCTTTTTTTGGTTGGGAGAATTTGGATGACTATTTCTATTTCTTTAGCAGATATGAGTCTATTTATTTGCTTATCTGGTCTTGATTTAATTTTGGTAAGTGGTATTTATCTAGAAAATTGTCCAATTCCTTTAAGTTTTCCAATTTTGTGGAGTACAGATTTTTGAAATATGACCTAATNTTATTTGCTTATCTGGTCTTGATTTAATTTTGGTAAGTGGTATTTATCTAGAAAATTGTCCAATTCCTTTAAGTTTTCCAATTTTGTGGAGTACAGATTTTTGAAATATGACCTAATGATTTTCTGGATTTCCTCCATGCCTGTTGTTATGTCCTGCTTTTCATTTCTGATTTTGTTAATTTGGATATTCTCTCTTTGCCTTTTGGTTAGTCTGGAAAAAGAGTCATATATTTAGTTGATTTTCTTGAATAAACAACTCTTTGTTTCATTGATTCTTTGTTTTTTTGTTTCTATTTTTTTTTGATTTCAGCTCTCAATTTGATTACTTTCTGCCATCTAGTCCTCCTGGGTGAGTTTGCTTCTTTTTATTCTAGAGTTTTCAGGTGTTCTGTTAATTCACTAGTGTGGGGGTTTTCCAGCTTCTTTATGTATGCATTTAGTGCTATAAATTTTCCTCTTAACACTGAAAGATAAATGTCTTGGAGTGAGTTGGGATACAAGGACTATACCTAAACATAATAAAGGCAATATACAGCAAGCCAACAGCCAACATCAAACTAAATGGAA
>LOEQ01007880.1:32123-46218 GCA_001685075.1 Bramus lutescens
AATGTAGCAGGATACAAGATTAACTAAAAAAAAAATCAGTAGCCCTCCTTTACATGGATGATAAACGGCATGAGAAAGAAATCAGGAAAATATCACCCTTTACAATAGCCACAAATAGCATAAAATACCTTGGAGTAACTCTAACCAAACAAGTGAAAGACCTGTATGACAAGAACTTTAAATCTTTAAAGAAAGAAATTGAAGAAGACACCAGAAAATGGAAAGATCTCCCACGCTCTTGGATAGGTAGAATCAACATAGTAAAAATGGCAGTTTTACCAAAAGCAATCTACAGATTCAATGCAATGTCCATGAAAATCCCAGTAAATTTTTTCTTAAACCTTGAGAGAACAATACTCAATTTCACATAGAAAAACAAAACAAAACAAAACAAAAAAACAAAACAAAAACAAAGGATAGCCAACCAATCTTGTATAATAAAGGAACTTCTGGAGGCATCACAATCCCTGACTTCAAACTCTACTGCAGAGCTACAGTACTGAAAACAGCCTGGTATTGCCATAAAAATAGACAGGAGGACCAATGAAACCAAATTGAAGACCCAGATATCAGTCCACATATCTTTGAACACCTGGTTTTTGACGAAGAAGATAAAAATATCAAATGGAAAAACGAAAGCATATTTAACAAATGGTGCTGGTATAACTGGATAGCAACATGTAGAAGAATGAAAATAGATCCATATCTATTACCATGCACAAAACTCANCCCTGACTTCAAACTCTACTGCAGAGCTACAGTACTGAAAACAGCCTGGTATTGCCATAAAAATAGACAGGAGGACCAATGAAACCAAATTGAAGACCCAGATATCAGTCCACATATCTTTGAACACCTGGTTTTTGACGAAGAAGATAAAAATATCAAATGGAAAAACGAAAGCATATTTAACAAATGGTGCTGGTATAACTGGATAGCAACATGTAGAAGAATGAAAATAGATCCATATCTATTACCATGCACAAAACTCAAGTACAAATGGATCAAAGACCTCAACATAAAGCCAGCCACACTGAACCTCATAAAATAGAAAGTGGGAAGTACACTTGAATGCGTTGGCACAGGAGACAACTTCCTAAATATAACCCCAGCAGCAAAGACATTGAGAGAAAGAATTTAAAACACGAGACTTCCTGAAATTGAAAAGCTTCTGTAAAGCAAAGGATACGGCCAATAAAACAAAACAACAGCCTACAGAATGGGAAAAGATCTTCACTAACCCATCAGACAGAAGTCTGATCTCCAAAATATACAAAGAACTCAAGAAATTGGTCACCAAAAGTACACATAATCCAATAAAAAAATGGAGTACAGAACTAAACAGAGAACTCTCAACAGAGGAATCTAAAATGGCTGAAAGACACTTAAAAAATGCTCAACATCCTTAGTCATCAGGGAAATACAAAGCAAAACAACTCTGAGATTCCATCTTACACCTGATGACAGCTTATGCTGGAAAGGATTTGGGGGTAAAGGGAACATTCCTTTATTGCTGGTGGGAGTGCAAGCTGGTACAGCTTCTGTGGATGTCAGTGTGGCAATTTCTCAGAAAATTAGGAAACAACCTACCTCAAGACCCAGCAATACCACTTTTTGGGTATATATCCAAAGGATGCTCAATCAATCATACCACAAGGTCATGTGCTCAACTATGTTCATAGCAGCATTGTTTATATAGCCAGAACATGGAAACAACCTAAATTTCCCTTGATAGAAGAATGAATAAGGAAAATGTGGTACATTTACACAATAGAGTACTACACAGCAGAAAAAAAAATAATGGTGTCTTGCAATTTGTTAGTAAATGGATGGATCTAGAAAACATATTGAGTGAGGTAACCCAGACTCAGTAAGACAAATATCCTATGTACTCACTCATAAGTGGCTTTTAGACATAAAACAAACAAACAAAAAAGTAGCCTACGATTCACAATCCCAGAGAAACTAGACAACAAAGAGGACCCTAACAGAGACAAACATGGATCTAATGTACATGGGAAGTAGAAAAAGACAAGATCTCCTGAGTAAATTAAGAGCATGCGGACCATGGGAAAGGATAGATGAGGTGGATGAGGAAGAGAGGGAAGCAGAAAAAACCATATAGCTCAATATAAATAATTAAAAAAGAAAATAAATAAACCAACCAATCAATAAATTGCTAATCAATCAATAAGTGGCTCTGAATATCAGTGTCCATTGCATTTTACAGCAACACCCAAAGGTTTTCTCAGTCAGAGGGCCAGCTGGACTCCTGGAGCAGCCCTGGAACTTACAGATACTTTCTTTGATGTGGTCAGGGATTGTTGCAATTCATTGGTCCTGGCCTGGGTTCCCTCAGTTCTTACATTGATTGCTCACAGGTTTTAGGTTCAAGCCTTCTGCTGAGCAGCTGTTAATGATAATGCTTACTTATTCCTGAGTTCTATAGGATTTCTGGGGGACAAAAATTCTTTCCTTGAGGCTTACCCTAAAGGAAGCTAGTATTGAAAACGTGAGTCTTGGGCAATAAGAGAGGCGATGGCCAGGTGTAGGAGGGCTTCTCTAAATACTTTCCACCTGTTCCTTTGCTTTTCCACCTCCTGCCTCCATCTCTTCTTCTGCTTTTCCTCCTCATTCCATTCTTCCTCCTTTTCTTCTCTAATATATAACAACACAGAGTTTTCTATGTTGTTCGGAATGTAATTGAAAGGAAAAGTCACTGAAAGAAATGCACAGAATGACTTCTGTTCAGAAAGAGAGAGGATTCAGGGTGAGTGGAGGGCATGGCTTCTGAGAGAACTAAACTGTTCATCTGTACTAAGGAGGAGACTGAATTTGAAACCAAGAATGCTATATATATAAATTGAGATTAGACTTTCTTTTAGAACAAATTCAAGTTTCTCAGTGAACCATGAACTTGCTTTGAGAGCAAAGGAGAGGGAAACGAGCTTGGGAGTGGTTGTAATGGTCTATAATTAACAACAACGTTTTCTCAGAGAAAGCAAATTCCATTGACTATGTACCCTTAATAAAGAATCTGCCTCTCTCTTACTAAAGATTTGGTTTTGTTGGTTTCTAATGGACAGACTAGGTTAAGTCCATTTAGATTTGACTTAATGTTAATTTCTATGGCCTACCCCAATAGGAAAAAATATTCAATTTTTAAGTGTTTAATGTTTAAGTGATTTGAGACATGCTATATTATTCTATATATAATAGAGAAATATGTATTTGGTGATGGCATGAAATGTGTATAAAGAGGACTATACTTAACGAACATATAAATGCTTAAAATTTACTGATCTTTATATGAGTCACAGCAGGAAAAGCATGACATTTGAAATTGTATCTTCATTGCATTCTGAGGGTATGGGATGATCATATATCCTAATCTTTTAGAACTGTGGCATGCAACCAGTTATTATATTAATTAATATTTTGTATTTAGGTCTTAGACAATTGCATTAAATTATAACAAAATAAATCAGGCAAACTCTACTTATAATCTAGATGGACCAAGAAGTTAGCTACTCTAGCAAAATCTATGCCATTAAAAGTGTCATTATTATTTATGATTCCTGAAAAGAAAGCAAAAATGTCCTATTTTAAAAATGAATAAAGGTCTACTTCAAGATAAATAAAGATAATACCTGGATTCTCTGGCCATGATTTGCTGAGCTTTACCACAGAGGTCAAGTTAAGGTTGCACTAATTGACTTCTGTAGGACTTTTCAATTCCAAAATTTTATGATCACGCCAGTCGTTTTAGTGGGTGACCCATCTGCATGAATTATCAACATAGGATGCGGTATACCATGTTTCCAAACAATCTCTAGCTCTTTTCTCCAAAACAGCCTTGCCTTATTTGCTATGGCAATGCCTCTGCTTTTCTACGCACTTGAAGACAGGGTCCTAGGAATTGACGACCATGTGTGTTTGTCTGCCATGGTAATATGTTGGTAATAGTTGACATGAGGGCCCAACTACCCTGATGTTTACCTTAAAACTAAAAGATGTAGCATATTAACAAATGGATAGCAAATAAAGTGTGGCAGATTTTCTTATTTCCTTTTGTGACAAGGAAATGAAGTTTTAGAGATGTTTATAAAAGGAGGGAAGGTGTCACACAAAGGTTTCATTCATTTGTATAATCTTTGGTGTGAGGTAGAAAAGCCAATGTATTCTGTGATGCACAATGATGTTAACACAACAACAACAACAACAAATTCAAGGTTCTTATAAGTTGATTTAGTTTTGTGTTTTTGATTAATGACTTCAGGCCATGAAAGGTATAGCCACTGAACTATGGTCCCTGAATCTGCAACATAACCTCCAGCAACAATACCCTACAATCCTAGCACTCAAGAAGTGGAGGTAGGCTGGCCTAGAATACATAGTGTAGCATTCTAGGCCTCGATTGGCCCTGAATTGGAAGTAGTCCTTTGAACTCAGCATTCTTTCCCTTTTATGTTAGTCAGCTTTTCTTTGCAATAACACAGTGCCTAAATGAAAACAGCTGAACAAAGATCATGGTCTCAGATCACAGTCCGTTCGTCCTGCTGTTTTTAGAGTCATCATGATGAGGTGTGAAACAGGAAAGCTGCCTACTTCAGAGGGAAATGAAGATGGAGGGAGGTGGTATAGGAGGTTCTTCTGTCTATGTGTTACTTTCATTGGTTAAATAAAGAAGCTGACTTGCCGTTTGGATAGGCCAGGCCTTAGGTTGGTGGAGTAGACAGAACAGAATGCTTGGAGGAAGAAGGCAGTGTGGCAGATGCCATGACTCTCCTCTCCGGGTCAGACAACTGTTAGACTCATGCCAGTAAGCCACAGTCATGTGGCAATACAGATTATTAGAAACGAGAAATGGGTTAGATCAATATGCGAGAGTTAGCCATTAAGGGGCTGGAGACAATGGGCCAGGCAGCAATTTAATTAATACAGATCTCCGTGTGATTATTTCAGGCATAAGATAGCCAGGTGGCCGGGAGCTGGGCGGCAGGAAGTGACCTGCTGCTCCTTTTACTACAAGAGAGGGAGAACAAGATAAAGAGAGATAGAACCAGAGAGAGGGAGGGCTATAGAGGGTGGGAGAGAGGGATAATGAATTACATACCAGGTGCCATGAAGAACATATAGCCTTTAAAGCAAGCTGGAGTGTGTAGAGCCAAGTTTAATTTCTTCAATTTCCCTCAGACATCCCAGTGCTCAAAGAGAACCAGACATGACTGAATATCTATGTCAGTTCCAGGATTAGAACGAGTGAAGAAATTTCTGCTTCATGAAAGCCTTCTTGACCTTTCCAAGTCTCTTGTGTCTAGAAAGAATTCTTTCCTATCTGTCTTTGTGTTCCTGAGTTCTTTTGGTAGCTCTTTGGATATAGAATTGGTCCCTTTCTTTCTTCTTGTGTCCTTTCCTTCTTTTTATGAAAAAGTTTTGTGCAAATAAACTGAAGGAAAAAGAGAGAAAAATGAAGTATAGGGGAAAGAAAGGACAAACATCAAGAGATAGTTGACCTTCTGTTTCCCTGACATTCAGCTGGAATACTGGTTTTCTCACTGTGAAAAGTGTCTCTGTGTTTCTTAGATAGTAAGTCTCTTGGGCAGAAACCATTTCTCTGCTTGCCTTGGGATTGTGCCAAGGACAGTGTGAATATCCCATAAGGAGTGATACCCACATTTTCATTTTTTTTAATTTAAAAGTTCTTTCTGAAACATGAATTAGACAAGAAGGAGAATACCTTCTTTCAAGTCAGATCAATTCAACATATAAATATTAATGAGAAAAGAGATTTGGGATTCAGTTATTTCCATGTCAACAAAAGGACAAAGGTGATATGGCTTTCTTTTAAAATGTTCCTTTTTTAACATTAATAAAAATGCCTCTTTTTCTGTGTGGCTATTTAATCCACTTATCTATACAAGACCTTTATCTTACAACTTTGTGGACATCCAACATTTAACGCACAGGAACCTGACATTTGAGCTGAAATGCGTGGTGTGACAAGGACACTTGAAAAGCCACAGCTGCCACATTCTTCAAAGACCTACTTTCAAGTTCTTATGATCCTTTCTCAGACATTAGACCTTTGGATCCAAATATGGTGTTTTGTATTTGAAAAATGCTAATTAGACTATTAGTCAATGCTCACTAAATGAAAAGCCATTTATTTTGTCATGAAATATGAATTATGAATCATACAAGAAGTTTACTAAATAATTTAAGGTATATTTTGAAAGAAGTTCATAGTTAGTTTAATCAGTAAATTTTGGTGCTTTTAGTTAAAATTGATCAGCTATGTTAAGGTAATGGCTATCTGAGTACAGAATCAACTTGCACTCCATTTGGTATTGATTCAGTTCCTCATAATTTCCACCAAAAGTGGTCCATCAAATCCAACTTTGCTTTTATGCTGTCACGGAAAAAAGTCAGTGACAACTGTTTTTTTTCGGAATGATTAACCGCTCTTGAATAGCAGAAAAATTTAATTGCATGTTTCCACAAGAATTTTATAGAAGAAAACTGACTAAATAAGTTTACTTTTAGAGTTGCTGCAAAAGACAACATCTTTGGCAAATCATATGTAAAGATTATGCTACGATGTGGGGGTACCTAGGAGAAGCAGACTGCCAAAGATTTTCAGCTAGGAACCTGAATTCCAACAAGTATAATAAAATATATGTATTTTTTAGGGGGAAAAGAAGTTTTGTTCCTTTTGTAAAATCCCCAACTACATGTTCATTTCCTCTTTTAAGTAACTAATATAGTACCACACTGCCTTTCCACTAAACACTGTCTTCTCCGTAGCTTGGGGAACCAATTGGGAGGGATTGGGAGCTTATGAGGCACATTCAGGGACGAGATCAGTCATATTAGGAAAAACCTGGCTAAGGCTAGGATCTGTGCTCCAAAGCAGCTGAGGCTGTTAGTTCAGGCAGGAGCTAGAGGGAGTGTCTGAAATCTGGCTGTTGTGGAGCTGCAATAATCTTTCTGAACAAAGGTTGTTTGAGGTTGATGCAACTCTAGGTGAGCAGATGCAACCGGTCAGGCAAAAGGGAGGAGGTCATCAAACGTGTCAGCACCAGAAAGGGGCTGAAAGAGCCCTCAGAAAGAAGGTGAGGGAATGACTCAGTTAGAAATACTGAGTGGTCCAGGGTCCTGTGCATGGAGATTAACACTTCAGAAGCAGCGTTCCACATAGCAGGATGGAATTTACTGCATTGAGGAATTGAGGGGTGCATAGAATATGAAGATCTCAAAATGTAAATCAGTAGCCCACTTGGCTATGAGGAGATCAGTAGAGAAGCATACAAGGACATACTTTAGAAGGCTATGTAGTTTCAATGACTATTATTCTTGGACACTGTGGACTCTTTAAAGTGTACTCTACTGTGTAGTTACAAATTACTAATAGGAATTAGGAACTTCAAGCGTATTAGCCAAGCAATGTGATAAAGAAGATTAGCTCATTAGTTGAAGACACAGGTTACTGATTACCACCTGGCAACTCTGCCCTCATGTCTCCAACCTACAGTTCCTTCTGTAAAATGAGACCGATAAGGTCTTCTTTACCAGGTGTTGAGATTTAAACTCAATAAGAATATTAACTGGATTGTTTTGTTTGTTGGAATCTAGTTTCTTGAGTTCTTTATATATTTTGGAAATCAGTCCTCTTTGGGATGTGGGGTTGGTGAAGATCTTTTCCCATTCTGTAGGCTTCTGTTTTGTCCTATGATTGTGCCCTTTGTCTTATAGAAACTTTTTAATTCAATGAGGTACCTTTTATTAACTGTCAGTCTTAGTGCTTGTGCTATTGGTGTTCTGTTCAGGAAGCTGTCTCCTGTGGCAATGCATTCGAGATTATTTTCCACTTTCTCTGCTATCAGGTTCAATGTATTTGGATTTATATTGAGATCTTTGATCCAATTGGACTTGAGTTTTGTACGAGGTGATGGATATGGATCTTTTTGCAATCTTCTACATGCCAACATTCAGTTAGACCAGCATCATTTGTTGAAGATACTCTCTTTTTCCAATTGTATAATTTTGGCTTCTTTGTCAAAAATCAGGTGTCCCTAGTGTGTGGATTTATGCCTGGGCATTAGATTTGATTCCATTGATCCACCTGTCTGTTTTTACGCAATACCATGGGGTTATTATTACTAGAGCTCTGTAGTAGAGCTTGAAATCAGGGAAGATGACAGATACTTTGGAAGTTATTTTATTGTATAAGATTGTTTTAGCTATCCTGGTTTTTTTTTCATATGAAGTTGAGTATTATTCTTTCAAAGTTTACAAAGATTTGTTTTTAGGATTTTTACTGAGAATTACATTGAGGAATCCTGTAGAAGAGGAGGAGAAAGAAATGTAGAGCCAGATGGGTCAAGGACACCACAAGAAAACTCGCAGAAAACAACTAACCTGGGCTCACAGAGGCTCACTGAGACTGAAGTGGCAACCAGGGTGCCTACATGGGACCTACTTAGGTACTTTGCATATATGTTACAGTTGTGTAGCCTTGTGCTCTTGTGGAACTCTTAACAGTGGGAACATGGCTTGTCTATGACCCTTTTACAGGCTTTTGGGACCACACTCCTCATATTGTGTTGCCTTGACAAGCCTTAATACATGCGGAAGTGCTGCTTAATGTTATTGCAACTTGATATGCCATGTTTTGTTAATACTCATGGGAGACCTACTCTTTCCTAAACAGGAAAAGAAGGAGGAGCATGAGAGTGGGGGATGAAGGGGAGGGCCTGGGATGGAAGGAGAGGAGGGCGAGGAAGCTGTGGCCAGGATGTAAAATAAAAAAAATTAATTAAAAAGAAAGACTACTAAACACATACTGTGTTGTCTCTGGTTTACATTGGTACCTCAAGAAATTGTCAATACTTGAGGCAGTCTCTTGGCGTTTGGTGACCATGAATTAATTTAAGGCAGTACTAGCAAGAATTCTATATGTAGGTCGGGGCCCAGATTGGACAATAAATACGGGTCAGTAAAGAAAACATGTCCTCACTTTATTGTAGTGAAAATAGGCTATTTTGAAAATCTCTTCTCTTCAGAAACTGAACTTTGAGTAGATCTTGCAGCCAAGTTAACAGTATGTCTTGAAACCATTTAAAATGATGTACTCAGTTTCCCTAGTGTATATTCAGCCTCTTTAAATCTAACTGGCTTTAAAGAAAGCAATGTAATCAACCTTGATACAGCTTGGACTTTCCCTGTAACTAGCTTTTACAGACTAAGATAAATACATAGATTTAATCTTACTATGTACTCTTCCATGTCCCTGACCCCCAGAAGTATGTGTTAATGTGTGTGTGTGTGTGTGTGTGTGTGTGTGTGTGGTGATGGTGGTAACCATTTGCTGAAAGCACTTAACAGGTTGAAAACAACCTTAAAAGATATCTACCATGAATGTTGGAAGCAACATATGGATACAGGTTGGTAACATCTGCTTGGAGCTTTTGCGTGGTATTCTGGGATCTGTAAGGTAGCTACTTCTTGTGTAAAACTGTTAGAAATTTCTGTAAATGAAAAGTTCTTATTTCTTTTCCATACCATGTTTCTGTGCTCTTGGGTAACTACAGAGCAAGCCCTTTGTTCTTGACAGACAACAGAGATAGACAGACGCCAGAGACAGCACAGACAGCAGCCAGGACATAGACTACAGAATGCAAACATAAAGAAGACACAGGGAAAGAAGTGGAGAATTCATATTTGGGCTCACTTTTCATCTAAACTCATTCAGAAGAAAAAAAATCTTTTCATTCTGTAATGTGGGGTTGACCCATATTGTGTGTGATACACTGGAATTCTTGGTGAGGTTTTGAGTGTGTTGGTCTAATGGGGAGCTGATCTGGAGTTTTTCAATTGTTGTTGTTATCTGTACTCCTTGGAATTCAAATGCCTTTCTCCTTGGGCTGCTTTGGTCTGTGTTGACTGCAGGATCTGAAACACGATAGACATAGGGAATATTCTGTTTCTGCTCAGCCCTCGGTGTTCAGTCATCTGTGAACTCCTGTATCACACAAAGTGTGCTGTCTTCCCAAGAGCTTCACTGTGCAGTCAGCCTCCATCTTAGGCTGATCTGCTGAGTCTGGATCTCGACTCGGGGCTTTCTGAGCCCTTTTCCTCTTTTACCGGAAGCCAACTCTGCCTTTTAAATGGGAAAGGTCTTGACTAGGAGGGAGGTTCGTCTAGGCTTTTTTCTGTGTTAGAAAAATCCTCCTTTTATAGCCCTAGTCCCTTAGGAGCAGAGGATTTTGCTGTTTCTCCACACGTGGATACATGTTCTCTCTGGTTTGCCATACCAACTTTCTCCCAGCGGTGGGAGGATCTTTCTTGCCATGGGGGAAAGGGTGTGGGGAAGCCCTTAGGAATGCTTGCCTCTCTATAATGATGGTTGGCTTCCACAGGCACGCACACCTCAGCTCACTAGGGGTGCTCTGCCTTCTGCCCTTTCTGACATTTGTGGTTTTAAATGGTAAATACATCTCAATTATTTCAAACGGTCACTTTGGTTTTTAATATGTTGCTAATGTTGTTTCTTCTCCGGCTCTGCCAAAGGTGAAACAGCTTCCGTGTCCTGTTCCCTTCAGGGGGGCTTGTCACTGGCTGGGATTCATTTCATCTGTTGGCCTAGCGGCTTCCATTTTCTAGCTGACTCATAACACATTATGATTTTGTGAATGTTCTGTCTTCATTTTCTTTTTTTTTGTGTTGACAGAAATGATGGCTTTAAGTGATGCTATTTTGTAGCTTTCTCCATCCTTGGTGAAAGTCACTTCAATAACTGAGACTTTTGGGCAGTTAATAAGAGATAACTAACTGGTCCAAGCTTTCATAGCCAGGAAGTAGCCTTGAGCTCCCAAAACTCACTCTCCTCTGTTCTTCCTCATTGAATTATTGAGCTCATCACAGACCTGGAACGATGCTGGTGAATTATTATATAAGGTTTTTCCAGTTAGGAAATTTTAGGTTTATGCTTAGTAAATTGAATCTTCATAGTGTTGTAATTTATATGTTCTTAAGGTTTCCAGTTTACAGGTGAGAAAATAATGATTTAATAGCTTAAGCTGGTAAAGCGATGAAGATAAAGCTCAAACCTGCTTCTTAGCATCTCAAGTTTTTTGAAAATTCCACATCCATGCATTAATTTAAAGGAGATAGAGCCATGTGCATTACTTAAGTGCTACATTTATTCCCTAAAGGATAAAAATTATTTAAGAAGAAGTTTAGTTCCTCAATTGGAAAGCTAATTAGTGAAAAATAACATTTAATATAAAGGATATTAGTTCTGGAGATAGCTATAGCTATTGTTATAATTATTTTCTTAGATTAAAATGAAAGGAATGATCTTATACTATTATTTTAACAAATAAATTTTGCTGTTTTGGTAGTAAGCAAACAATGTCAACGTATTGAGAAATAACCTTTCTCTATTTGCGGGACGACACCATTACTAGAGTACAAATTAGTATTTTATTAATATCATCACGTACACATGCCATTTTGGCAATCCACATACAATGATGCATTATAAAGAAGCACACAGCATTCATCTGAAAGACAAAGCCAACATCGATCCTGACCTTGTACACATCAGACTCATAGGATTCAAAGCTGGTGTGAGTGGATGGTTTGTTTACGCCAAGTATTTGAGCAAGCACAAGTTCTAGGAGAATGTTCTTTCAGTGGATGCTTTAAGTGAACTGCAGTTCCTTCCTTATTAGGGTCCAAAGTCAAGCAAAAAGAGCTGGTAAAGTATTATGTTGAGCTTAAAGACGGGAAGTTTCCTCTGTTAACATGTCAACATTCTGATAAGTTTCAGTCCAAGATCCTAGATGTAATTAGGGTCTGGATGCATATAATAAGAGGTTAAGTGAAGAATAAATCCTGTTTGCCTTGAAATATATTTTAAAACATCTAAATTCTTGCTGCTGATGTCCCTTGCAGATTTAGTACATTGCTTCTCAATGAAGCCTGGACAATTTATCTTTTATTTGGAAAGTGTGGGGGGGGACATCAGGCCAACAGACATTGGTTTACAAAAATGATGACATGGCAAAGCTAGGACTGCGGTCAGACTGAGTATGAGTAATAAACAGAGCAGGAAAGATACAGAGGAATAACATTTTCTCGAGGAAAAGGTGATCCTGTTAGACATGAAGACATTGATTATCAGAGAGAAGTGAAGGTACCAAGGCTAACGGGTGGCAACTGTTTTAACATTTCCCACAGATGTAGAGAATACATTCAGAAACATCCATAGCATGTAGTCTAGTCCCATGAGCACCAAACAAGTGAGGGCACACGATTTATAAAATGGCCACATGGTCACACTATTCTGGAAGCAACGAGATGCAAAAAGTATATTTTCTTATTTCAGTAGTCTTTATCAGCAAATTTAGATTTCTCCATGAAGAGTTCTCTGCTTAGGTCTGTACTTCATTTTTTTTTATTGGATTATGTGTTTTTTTGGTGACCAATTTCTTGACTTCTTTGTATATTTTGGAGGTCAGACTTCTGTCTGATGTGGGGATAGTGAAGATCTTTTCCCATTCTGTAGGCTGTTGTTTTGTTTTGTTGACTGTGATCTTTGCTTTACAGAAGCCTTTCAGTTTCAGGAGATCCCATTTATTGTTTCTCTCAGTGTCTGTGCTGCTGGGGTTATATTTAGGAAGTGTTCTCTTGTGCCAATGCATTCTGGATGAAGCTAGAAAACATCATTTGAGTGAGGTAACCCAGACACAGAAAGACAATTATTACATGTACTCACTCATNGGCAGGGAGGGGAGCAGAGAAAAATGTAGAGCTCAATAAAAACCAATAAAAAAATAAAAAGTAGTCTTTATAAGTTTGGGGTTATGTTGGTACAGGAGGGAAAAAGACAGGTAATAGCGAAGATCAATATCCACAAAAGGGACAGGGAATCCCACCAAATGCTATAGAAAAACATTTTTTTTAATTCCTAGAATCAAATCATTGAAACGAAATTCCATTGATGTGGTATTATATGAAATGTTTCCTAGAAAAGGAATCAAGAAAGGTTTGGATGAAGGGAAGGTGGGATGACATCTTTCAAAGGAATAAGCAAAAGACAAAGGGTCTTTTTCCCTGGAGCAGGGATTCTCTACAGGGAAGGCCAGTGATCAGTGAAGATAGGAGATTGAGGTCAGGATGGGATTGTGGCCTCTGTTGCTCCTATCTCTCTTTTCCTATTCTTTAAATGTTGGTATTGCCTTGCTCTATAATTTCAAACTCCTTTTATTTTGCAGAATTTCCCCAGAGATGCAGACTTTCTCAAGATTTCGGGTGTGAAGGACATGTTGACAGTGTTTTATCTCTAGCCAAATTTCCATGCATCGCCTACAGGCTGGTGTCTCTAACTTCATATCAGATTTCATCATTTGAATATCTTCCTACCAAGATTAAGAAATTCCAGTCTGAGTTTGTAATTTCTTCAGAAACTCCTTCTATAATCTTGTCTACCCTACTTTATTACCCGGTACACACATATTATACTTTGTACTTTGATTGCTGTGCTTGGGAAAGAAGGATAAAATATTTTCAGGAGTGTGAGGAGTGGTTTTACATCAACTTGACACAAGCTGGAGTCATCCAGGAAGAGGAACCTGAGGTGAGAAAAATCCCTCATCAGCTTGACCTTAAACCTGATTCTTTCTTAATTGATAATTGATGTGGAAGGGCCCAGCCCACTGTGGGTTGTGCCACCCTGGGTTGGTGGTCCTGGAAGGTATAAGGAACCAAACTGAGAAAGCTATGAAGAGCAAATCAGTCAGCAACTTTTCAGTTTCTGTCTCAGGTTCCAGATTGAGTTCCTGCCCTGACTCTCTTCCCTGATAAACTGTGATGTAGGAGCTGAAATGAATCCTTTCCTCCCCAAGTTTCTATTGATTGTGGTGTTTTATTACAGCAACAGAGCATTAGGTATATAAGGATTTACCTTGAAGCAAAAAAGCAAGTAAGTTCGTATAAAACTCTAAGAGTGATGCTTAACAGGCAATAGGTAGTCCATCCCCCAACTACTATTGTCAGACACATCTCATCAGGCTAATTCCAACATTAA
>LOEQ01007881.1:0-13128 GCA_001685075.1 Bramus lutescens
AGTTTAATAATTGGAAAACAGTGAACTCACGTAACCAGGGTCCAGCGCGCGAAAAGGAGAAATAAGAAGAAGAGAGCGCGAACACCTGGATCTCCAAGTTTATCTTCCCTGGCTCCAGGAGGCCACGCCCTAGCCAAATATGATTGGCTGAACTTCCCCATCAGGGGACAACTGGACTGACTGTCCTGTGCCCATGCCTCAACCCAGCAAAGTCTTATTAATCTAGTTCGGGGCCCTCAGTTGCAGCCCTGTCTCAGGGATCTGCTCTTGGTATATGTTAAATGTTCTGCTTGCTCACACTCACCTGCCATAAAGCTTCTCTTTGATACCCCCCCTTCTGCCGGCTGGGAAATTCATTATTTGAGGTCACAAGACAAAAACTCCAGAGACTGTTACCCTAAAGTGGCTTTAGTAGCTGATGCTCTGGGACCCTAGATGCCACTGCCTCCCCCTAAATTATGCTTGCTTGAAGCTAGAAGTCTCTATTCCACTCAAGGACCCCCCACTCCCATTCAAATTGAAAGACCCCCAGTGTGAGGAGACTCTCACTCAAGTCTTGGGATAACACGACCCCCCCAGTAACTCACGAGAGACCGTCCTTGCTGCAATCACACGAGGTTTATTGACAGATACCAGTGCACTGGGGCCGAGACTCATAACCCACGCAGGGGAGGAGTTCGACCCCAGTAACTGGGAGAAAGGGTTTTTAAGGGAAGAAACCACAGCCCAGTAATCCGAAGGGGGTAGGGAGGGCATCATATAAAATTCCCAAAATACCAATGATCACAAGGGGGCAACTCCCTGTTTCTCAAGATTATTCTCAAGATTACAATCTAACTTTATCTTCAGCTAGCTCCTGAAACAGAGTAACCGGCTAATCCTAGATTTGTGATTCTTCCCTCCCTGCTTAGATTTTTGGCTCTATATTTTCCTGCTAGGGGGGTCTGGATTTATCCAGGTCTTTCAAACTCAACGTCCTAACTTGCCCAAAAGATAATAAAATTACATCTACTACTACTGCCCTTCCCTTAGAGTATTAATCCAAGTGGGTTGTCCTAAACAGGAAACCATATCTCAGCAAAGCTGATTCTCCTAAAGACATGGCCAGCAGACGGGAGACATAATTAGCTCCATAGAAGCTTTGTGCTCACACAGATTCCTCCATCTATGCAGTTTCTCAAAACCCCTTGCATGCTGAGTCTGCCCACCTTTCTGAGTCCTATCACAAAAAGCATAGCTTTTCCTTTGCCTCCTTTCCCATTTTCAGATACCAGCCCACAGGCTATTTAAACTGCCCCCCAGAGAACAAACACATGATTTTCAGGCCCTTCCTTCCCCATCTCCTCTCTGAGGACCTGGAAGCCCACCCAGGAATGCTGGCATCCATTAAACCTGGGCTTTTTCTAATTTGGTTTGATTTGGATTATTGTGTCAGCCCAGTGATTTATAGGGGTGTAAAAACCTTTCAGTCACCACAATGTGAGGAACTGTATTAAAGGGTCCCAGCAGAGGAAGGGCGGAAGCTACTGCTCTTACACATTTAGTTTCATTTCTGCTGTGACAGAAAGAAACTTAGTACGAGAAGCTTTATTTTAGGCTACACTTCTGGGTTACCACTTCTCAGAGCTGGGAGTTAAGTTCTGTACTACAGTTCTGGGAACACCCAGATCACTGTGGGTGACATACCCTAGGTATGGAGCCCTGAACTATACACACAGAAGTGGAGAAACTGAGGTGAGCACCACCTAGCCAATAGGCATGTATGTGTTCATTTCTCTCTGGCCTGCTGCCCCGTTTCCCGGCTGTGATAGGCTATTGACTCTTAGGGGAAAGAGTAGCATTGTGTTTGGATGATCATAGTTTTTGTTTCCACACAGAATCAGAGGTACAATTCAGATCTTTGGGCTCCCGAATCCTGCAAAGGTGTCGATGAAAGAAGAGAATTAGCTAAGTCTTTAGTCCAAGCACTCAGGAGGCAAGGACAGGTAGACCTCTGAGTTTGAGGCTAGCCTGGTCTACAGAGCAAGTTCCAGGATAGCCAGGGCAACACAGAGTAAGCCTGTCTCAAAAAAAAAAAACCAATAGAGAGAGGGAGAGGGAGAGACGGAGAGGGAGAGAGAGGTTAAATAAAAGTGGTTTTATAAAAATCTCCGAATCACTGAAGGAGACAACTTTCCATTAGTGAACGTAAACAAACCCCTCCCACCTCTACCCTCCTCCCAGTATTTGGAATTTCAAATTTTAAGGAGGGGCAACTGTACTGTTTCCCATTTTTTGAAAATCAGGGTATTGCCAAGGAAACGGGAGGTGTGGTCCAGGACTGATCATAAGAGTGGGACTATCCTCAGGCTCTTGGCGCGGCTGTGGATTCACTTGGGTCTCTGGCAGATTATCATCGGCTAGGCTGTGGGTTCACACGGGTCTGTTAAAAGAAAGCTCAGAGACACTTTGAAAATGAACTTAGCCTTTTGTGGCTGCAGGGGATCTCCAGCCTCGATGGTCTGAAGCACCTTCCCTTCGTCCAAGGGCATTTTAATTTTTTTCTCCATATTTACCGTTATGCCAAGCACAAAGCCTCGTTAAAAAGGGATACCACAGTTTTCAGAGTTTCCCTCCCAACCAAGTTTTGCATAGGCTTTGTATCCTTGGGAAACTCTCAGACAAGATTCTCATTGGGTGAGAAAGGGACCTGTAAAAAGAAACTCCTGCTAACTCTGGAGCTAGGCCAGGTGCGGTCCAGTGGGGCTTAGGGCTAGTTTCTAACTCTTGGGCCCCAGGGCAGCAAGAATTCAGCTACAGGAACTTCTCCAGCTAAATATCTTTCTAATCTTTGAAGTTGGGGGATGGGGAGAGGTGAGGGTTGAGACAGACCGAGTTGAGTCATCCTTCAGGCAAGAGATTCCTGAATGCCAGCAGGCAGCACAGCACCGTTAGCTGCTTTGTTCTTGTTACACAAGTGGCCATCCTCAGGTCTCTGGTTTTTGCGGGGCGGGGTGGAGGGCGTTGCATTCTGAGGAAGTGCAATTAATTAGCAGTGAACCTCTTATTTAACCGCTGCTGTGTGACTTTGGCTACTTAACAGAGGTCACTCATTCTCTGGACAGAGGAATGCGCTCGGTTAATGTGCGGGGTGACTCAAGTGGCTCGCTAAGCTGGGTGGCAGGAAGAGGAGGGCTGGGTGTGTGTTCTCATGTCGCCCTCTCTGCTGAACACCTGGCTTCTGGCACACAAGCCTGATCACATCTGGTACCCCTAACTCTGTGTGGAACCCCAAAGGAAGATTACAGAAGCACAAATTACTGTTGTCCGCTCCCTGAAGAGTTAATCTAAGCGGGCCTGTCAATCATCTGGACAAAAGTCTACCACTAAGGAAAGCTGGCTACTCAACAGTGATACTGGGTGGAAACTGGAGGACTCATTAGAACCCCTAGTTTAAGCCGTGCGGTGGTGGTGCACGCCTTTAATCGCAGCACTCGGGAGGCAGAGGCAGGTGGATTTTTGTGAGTTCGAGGCCAGCTTGGCTTCATCTACAAAGCAAACTACAGAACAGCCAAGATCTTATACAGAGAAACCCTAACTCAAAAAACCAAAGCTAAGAAAGAAAAGACAAAGAACCCCTAATTTAAGACTGCTAGAGAAACAGTGGGGGGCGCTGTAGCTATATGTCCTTTTCCTCTAAAGCAAAGGTGATGGTCCCATTGCCATCTCTGGAGCAGAGATCACCTTGCCCCAGTAGCCACAGCAATGGAGTCGAAAGAGCAAAAACAGTGACAGGTCTGTGATAATGAGCTCCAGATACCCCTAGCAGAAGGAGGGAGAACCCTCACCTGGGGTTCTGGTCATTACTCCCTCTTGCTCTCCTCCAGCTGCAAGGGGTCTCAGAAGATATTAGAATACAGAGGACGTGGAAGATTAAATGAAAGAGAGACTCCATGATACTGGTGTCATGATGGTATGAGATGTCATGGAGAGGCAACCGCTTGGGGGTTGTTGTAATTGGCTGGCCTGGTCTGTCTCCTGGGTAACCTGTCCCTTTAAGAGAAAAGCTCCACCCACTCCCAACCTCCCCTGCCCTTTTCTCTGCCCTTCTTTTGGAGAGGCAGCTTTTGCCTCTCTCTTTCCTCCCCTTCTCCTCTTCTCCCCTTCCCCTTCTGTTCCCCCTCCACAACCCACTAAATAAACTCTATACCCAAACTCTCTTGGCATGGTGTATCTATATGTCTTCTCCTGCTGAGGCCTTGGGTGACCCACCACCACCCTTCATGGGACCGGTCCCCTACTACCTATTTATAAACGATAACTGTTGTCTGTGTTTCTGTCAGAGACCTGACCTCACCCATGCCCCGTAACTAAACCCCAGAAACACACTGGCTCACCAAGATAAAATTGGGTGGGATGGTAACTAGGGTCTGTCATTGATGCCCTATGTCTGCTCATATTTTCCCATATGGAATATGTTAAACGAACAGATGCTTGCCGGCTGCTGCTCTTGGCATCGCCTGCACCTGGTTATGCATGAGCCGATGCCTGGGGCAGCATGCCAAGGCGTCACACAGAAAGCTTTTCCTGCTTTCTTTCTTCCTCCCACCACTGTTCTGGGGGTGGGGAGGGGTGGAGTGGTGCTGGTGGTGAACTGGTCTGCTTGCCTCGTAGATTGCAGAGTGACAGAGAGGGGCTGTTCCTGGTGTTAGGGTGGAGAGCTGTGTGTTGATTAGATAACCTGGGCCCTGGAGTTAGAGGAACACAGGTGACCCCAGCCAGAAACAATTGATGGCCCTTCCTAGAAAGAAAGAGACTCCTGTTTCTGCCTTGCGACTTCCATCAGGAGAATCTACCACCGTTCTCCGAGCTTCCTGCTTCCTTCCCTTTGGAGACTGGCCTGCTTCAGTGAATGGGCTCCACTTTACTGCTTCTGGGTTCTTCTTTGGGACTTGGTTGGCCTCTGGCCTCTGAGTACACCCGTTCTTTTGCTGTTGTCTCAGGATGATCTTCCAGCTCAGCTCTCTTTCTGGGCCCAGCCTTCCTGGTCTCATCTCTGTCACCTGCAGGCACTAAGTGTGGCCACTCACTGGACTCTAAGTTCCATGAAGTTAGGGAACTCAGTCTCTGGCTTGCTGCTCATGCCAGGCCTGAGCCCCAGCTGCTATCAATACTTGGCTCATTGTAGAAAAGTTTTAAATCTTGGAATGCCATGTCACGTGGCAGTAACTTCAAGGTCAAGAAAACTCAGGTCCTTTGTAGGACACCTTGGACCTGGACCTCATAGATGTGGGACACGCAGCGTGCCAAACTGGATTGCCAGGGAAAATGAACATGATGGTTATTTTTTTTTTAACAAAGGTTTCTGCAAGGCAGGGTCTCCCCACTCTGGGCAGTAGTGGGGACGCTAAGGTCATTCATCCTCTGCATAAAACTGTCTTGGGCCTGGCTCTAGCCACAAAATGCCAATGGCACCTGAAGCCCCAGATGTCACCTAACTATATGAAACACTGCCTAATATCTCCTACCCCAGTTATCAGTTCTTGGCTCAGGGCTCTCACGCTGTGAGTACATGACCCCACTGGGGGCTTCTTCACCAAAGCCAAGCACCTTGTGCTTGTCAGTTGCTTACCTGCTTACAGTAAGGAAGACAGTGGGGCTCTGAGTCATGGTACCCCGATATACCTTTCATTTAGAAACAGGAAAAGGCTGGGTAAGTTGCCTCCTTCCCTTGCTTTCTGAATGAGAGACTACACTGACCACTTCTCTCTTCATCAGCTCTTCCTAGCCTTCCAGCACCAGCATGGTCCCTCCCTAATAGCTGGCCAGATCTGGCTCACCCAGGTCTCTAAGGAGCCTCGCTAATTCTTAGGCAATAAACATAGCCTGGAGGAAGTACCTACCGGAAACCCTTCCTTTTTAGGACACCACTAGGGAGGAGCTGAGGGAGGGTATTTCATAAACTGAGTTGCTTATTTCTGCCCACATCTAGCTGGAACTTTGCACCTTGCCTGCAGCCTGGTCACAGAGAGGATGTGAGGAAAGGAATTAGGATGGGGCTGCTGGGTGGCACGCATAGGGAGAGGCCCTCAGGATGGATATGACTGTGGGTGGAAGCTGGGGATTAGGAAGGAAAAGCTGAGCGGACAGGAGAGGCAGATACCTATTCCTCAGGGAAGCCGTGTGGAGGGCTGCCAGTGGGAAGAGTGGGTAACTGAGCCATGTCCAGGACATGTGAGAGCCCCAGGGATATGACTGGGGGGTTTGCTATTAACTGGTTCCAACTCTCAAGGTCTTGTCTGTGTACCCCCTTCTCCTAGGATGAACAGTTCCCACACTATGAAGACTGGTGTGCTCATCTTGCTGGTGAGCCTACTGTGTGCAGAGAAAGGTGAGATGGAAAAAGGCCTCGGAGTTGAGGGTACACTGGCATTTTCATTGTGTGCCCAGTGCCTGAGGTGTACTGGAGTCATGGGGGTGCCCTGTGTGGGTTGGTTGGTGGTAGGTGAACTCTCATGTGCTGGGGTGGCTTCCTGGGCCTCTAAACTGCCTTGCAGTTTTTGCCATGTGCTAGTAGGGTCTTGGATGTCTGTGAGCTGCGGCCCCACACTCCTCAGGACCCATCGCCTCAGAATAACTGCACCTTCCATTCCTCTCTTATTTCTTTCTTGAGGCCCAAGCAAACCCTGGCTACCAAGGGCCCCTGTCCTCAGAGTACCCTGCTGCCCTTGCCTCCCAGACAGCCTGTATATACACAAGCTGGCAGAGGCTTCTTTTCCTGGCCCAACTGCCAAGTCAAGGAGTTTTTGGCATCTTCAACTTTTGACATTTCTTATTACGTTTGACTCTGTTGTATCCTCTAAGCCAGCCACATGGAGACCCCAGTGCTAGAACTTCTTTAAGAGCCCTCAGAAACCTCCATACTTACAGTTACACCTGTATAAGGGGAGGTCTCATGGTGAACCCTGACTTTGCAGCTGTCTTCTGGGAAGTCCAGTGCCCTGTTAAACAGCAGGTCAGAACAAACAGCCTTTCCCATCCGGAGTATTGCCCTTGTATTGTACTCACCATCTCAGCAGACAGGAGGTGCCCAAATCCTCCTGCTATGGGGACCATTTCTCTATTACCTCTTGGGGTCCAGGTCTGTCCTGTGAGCTGCCTGTGACAGCAATACCCAGCCTATCTGAAGAGCTGTGGCTCTTGGTTCACGCCTGTTTTTGGTGGAGGTGACTGAGGAAAGGTGTCCCTGCTCGGTCCTATGTATAGCCCAGCAGCTGGGAGGAAGTAAAGCCAGGTGCAGAGCAGGGGTCTGGTCTAGGAAGAGTATGCCCTGACCCTATTGTATTGGCCTGTTTCTCAGCTCAGGGATTGCGCTGCTACCAGTGCATGGGGGTCCCCACATCTGAGACCTCTTGCCAACCAACCACCTGCTCCTACACTAACGGCGTCTGTGTTACTCAGGAGGTGGAATCCAATGTGGGTGAGTTCCCCGTGGCCTGTATGAAGATGTGCAGCGGGGTGGCTTGGGAGGAAAGTTCCAAGCACTTGTGGGGGCCACAGTCATTTGTGGACCATAGTTCCCTCCCTCCAAGTAGGGGCCTCCTGGGGTTGGAGTGGGGCTCCTGTAGGGGCAGCAGGCTGTGGGTTGTGCCCTGGGGTCCAGGTATGTGCTGGGAGGTAGATTCTTAAGCAGGGCTGCCCCTATGGCATGCATGGATATCACCATTTCCCCTCCCCCACCCATACTAGTCATGTGGGGCTTCTGTCCTTCCCCTATGTCTAGGGCCCCACAGGCTCACTAAGGACCTGGAGAACTGGGGGCATTTAGTGACTCTTTGCATATAATGAAGGAATCAGGAGATTTAGGCTAAAGGAAAGACTTGGGAGACATTAGTACACAGCAAATACCCCACAGTGTCAGTTTCCAGGCATACCCTCCAGATAGACAAAGCAGGAATAGCCTCAACATGCTTTCTGGTTTCCTGCTCCTTTCCACGGCCTGGCTGTCTCCTGGAGTAGGTCACCTAGATACAACTTCCTGGGGAACAGTTCTTCCTGGCTTCCCTTTGTCCTAAGCCACCGTGTGGGTGATCTTGCACTGTGCCACGTCTTTTGTGTGTGTGTGGGGGGGTATGTGTTTGCCTATGAGTGTGGGTGCACACATGTGCACATATGGTGAGGCCAGAGGACATCCTTAAGTATCATTCCTCAGGTACTATCTAGTTTTAAGATTTGTTTCATTTCATGCAAAGGAATGTTTGATGGGTTCCCTGAAACTGGCATTATGGATGGTTGTGAACTACCATGTGGGACCTGGGATTTGCTCCCCAGCCTAGTGGGGCTGGTGAAAGCTCCCTCTCCACCTCTCCAGCACAGAAATTAGATGCAGCACTCCCAAGCTTGGCTTTTGCATGTGTGCTGAGGATGGAATGTGGGTCCTCATGCTTCCGTGTGGCAAACACTTTACTGACTGAGCTGTTTTCCCAGCACATGGTGTGTAAGTGCATGTGTGTAGACAAGTTCTCATGTGTGGGTGCATGTGCACTAGGGGTACAAGTGTGTGGAGCCCAGAGGTTGACACCAGGCATCTTCCTTGACGACTGTTTTATTTACTGAGGCAGGGTCTCCCACTGAACTCTAAGCTTGCAGATTCAGCTAGTCTAGTCAGTGAACTTACCTCAGGATTCCCCATGTCTGCCTCATGAGCACTAAGATTACAAGCAGGCTACCATGCCTGCCTATCTTTTACATGGGTTCTGATGATTGAAATTCCAGCCCTCATGCTTGCTCTAGAACTTGCCGTGTAGCCCAGGATAGATCTGAACTCTTAACACTCCTCCTGCCTTAGTTTTCTAAGTTCTGGGATTACAAGTGTGAGCCACCATGTCCAACTTCAATGTGCCTTAGAGGCAAGGCTGGGCCATCCAGACCTGGTGTTCCTGAGTTGTTCCTGCATACCCTGTGAGGTCACTCCCTGGTGTCTTACAGAATCTCAAAAAGTGATGCTAACAAACAAGTTCTGCCTTCCCACCTGCCCTGATAAGAATTATCCTGGAACTCTGGAAATCCTGGGTATCACCGTCAACTCCAAGATTTCCTGCTGTAACACAGACCTCTGCAATGCCGCAGGTGCCACTGGGGGCAACATCTGGACCCTGGCAGGGGTGCTTCTGTTCAGTCTGGGGTCGGTCCTCCTGCAGGCCTGGCTGTGATGGTCCTTCCTGCCACTCCCACCCTCATCTTCCTATTCCCGTGTGTAATCACTCCTTCCTGGAGCCCTCTCATGATGAATTACGAGTTATAAAAACCCTGAAGTGGGGTTAGGATGTGGGCCGCTCTGCTTCAACTTTATAGCCCTCATCACCACGTCCTTCAGAATGCCAATCTGCTGTGGCTTGCTGTTCTCGGTTCTGGAGGCATGCGGACAGTACCGGGAAGGGGAAGGATTCCAAGGCATTGTGCCCACGCTGTTTACACATAAATCTTGGGTGCCTGTGGGTTTCCCCTACATGCCGCTCAAAGTTGAGTTCAATAAACCCTTTGTTTTCCTAGCCAAGAACTTCACTTTTCTTTTGCTACCCTGGGTCCACTGAGGCCTGACTGCTGACCCACATCTCTGTCGTTTCAGCCAGCCCCATAGCTATCTCATGTCACCCAGATCGGAGTGGTGTATCCCTTGGTTTGGGTGGGCCTTCCCTCAGAGCTGATACTGGGGACAGAGAGAGGGTTCCTCCATTTCCCAAGAGCCCTTGATTGTGTTGGGGGAAGGGATCAGCCAAGGAGATGAGCCCTCAATGGTGGATAGGTCTTGCCCTGCCAGATTATTTTTTAAAATTTATTATGTATACAGTGTTCCACCTACATGCCAGAAGAGGGCGCCAGATTTCATTACGGATAATTGTGATCCACTATGTGGTTGCTGGGAATTGAACTCAGGACCTCTGGAAGAACAGCCAGTGCTCTTAACCTCTGAGCCATATCTCCAGCCCCTCTCCATAGTTTTAGAGCCTGTCCTGGAACTCATTCTGTAGACCAGGCTGGCCTGGAACTCACAGAGATCACCTGCCTCTGCCTCCCTGAGTGCTGGGATTAAAGGTGTGAGCCACTACCACCTGGCTCAGATTCTTTAAATCCAGAGCTGGAAGCCATTTACTGCAGGGGCTCATGGCCTGACTCAGAGCAACCAATTTCTCACCCTGCCTCTCCTGGGGTCCCAGTCCATACTGGATGCCACCACTGGGAAGGGACAACCAGGAATCCATCATTGCTCTTTCCTTTTGTCCTCGAGTGGTCATTGCCCCAGAGATGATCAGAACCCATATAGTCAACGCCATGGGGTCCTCATGGAATATGGGCAGCACCCTGGAAATTTGGGCGCTATGAACATTACTCCTCACCCTGGAAGGTCCTGAAGATCTGAGATTTTGTCAAGGTGAAGATCTTCTAAGGTAGAGCTATTACCCAACCAGGGAAGCCCTTGTCCTTGCAACCTCCTGCCCTGGACAAGCATAGATCCAGGAATGTGGCCTGGGTGCTGGTTGGGACCTGAAACTTGAATAAGGATTCTGGAATGATCTTCCATATTGGGCCTTGCTTCTGTTGCAGTCCTCTGACCTCTGCCTCCAAAGTGTTAGGGTTATAGATGTGTAATACCTCCCTGGCCATTCTGTGTGTTTTAGAAGTGTGAACTGTGCTCCTAAAACAAAAACAAACAAACAAAAAAACCCGTGATGCTTCTGGGGGGTTGTTTATTTGTGAGTTTTTGTTTGTTTGTTTGTGTGTTGTGTTTTGTGACAGGAACTCATTAGTAGACCAGGTTGGCTTCAATCTCAAAGAGATCAACCTGCCTCAGTTACTTGAATACTGGGATTAAAGATGTGATCCAACCACTCCTCATGCCTTTAACCCCAGCACTCAGGAGGCAGAGGCAGGTGAAGCTCTGTGAGTTTGAAGCCAGCCTGGTCTACAGCGCAAGTTCCAGGACAGGCTCTAATGCTACATGGAGAAACCCTGTCTTGAACGAACAAATAAATAAATAGATAGATAAATAAATAAATACTGTGATACAGTTGATTGGGTCCTATCCAATCAAAACAAGGGAATGTGTCAGAGTTCTTCAAGAAGTAGGGTCATCTATGTGTCTGTGAAGTCCTGCCTTAGTACACACAAACACACACACACATACACACACACACCACACTTCTCTGGTATGCATGCTTTTGGGTTCAGATGTTTGTCTGCTTGTATGTATGTACACCGTGTGCATGCATGGGGTGTCTGAGGAGGTCAGAAGAGGCCATTGGATCACCTGAAAATAGAGTGAAAGAGTTATCTGTGAGTTGTCATATGGGCGCTGGGACCTGAACCCAGGTCCTCTGCGAGGGCACCCAGTGCTTTTAACCGCAGAGCTCTTGCTTCCCAGTTGGTGAGAGGCTTCAATCTGACTCCTGGGTTGGGGCTCCTTTCCTTCCCCAAGTCCCCATAGTTGTCCCTATCCTTTTGTCTTGCCTCACTGGGAGGAAGTTATTGTTGTCATGTCCCACGTGATGACTTCTGGGAGCCTTGGCAGCAGAGATCGCTGTTCTCATTTGGGGTGGGTTCAGATCCTTGAAATAATGATGTTGATGGACCAGTGCTGGTGTTCCTCAGATCCAAGGAGTCTAGGTTCAGGATTATGATAGCTGGTCTTGGTTGTCAACTTGACTACATCTGAAATCAACCAAAACCCATGGAGCTGGGAATACGTGGAAGGATTTCTTGATGGACTGGAAACTACCAGATTCTTGGCCTTTCCCTTGGGAGATAGCCACTATCAAACTAGCCAAGCCACAGNAGGCTGCAGGCTACTTTAATAAACTGGGTACATATGTTCACACCATCAGCTCTGTTCCTCTCGAGAACCTTGGCAAATACATTGTATCTCCAAGCAGGGCCGGACAAAGTTATGTTGTGGGGTATTCACCAGAGACGATTGCTAGGACATGGGTTTAAGCCAATCAAAAGTCTTTATTAACCAGCCAGCAACTACGCTGAGTGTTCAGGATCCCAGTGTAGTACTGAGCCTTCCTCAGGATAAGCTTTTAAGATGTTTTCCCTCCCCTAATTTCTTCCAGATCCTTCCACCTCCCTACACACCCAATTTTATGTTCTTTTTTCTCTCTTTAAAAAACAATCGAAACAGTAACAAAATAAACAAAAACCAAACATACAAAAATAGCCCCACAAGAAGCACACACACACACACACACACACAAAAAAAAAGAAATCAAAAACAAGCAAAAGAACAGTAAGTGAAGTTTCTGAGAGCTTTATTTTTCCAAAGTCCAGACTCTCCAACCACCCTCTGGCCCAGGGAACAGGCTATTAAAGAAGGAATTTCCTTGACCTTTCGACACTCTGTAGGACTGCCCCCCTCACATGCCTGAGTAATTGTTCCCTCACCCCAAGTCTCTGAAGATTGCTGACCAGGCCCTAATGGACAGGGATGCTGATGGAGGGGAATGTTGCTGTGTAGGTAAAGGTGATGTAGGGAAAGGAGAAAGGGACTTTAAACCCTAGGTAGGTCTGCCACATCTCTAAGAAGGAAGGACAGAGGCTCCAGTGGAGGTCAGGAGCCCCACCATACTGCCCAGAACTCAGCACCTGACTGTGAGGTGGGAACCAGACCCCTCTGTGGGTACCAGGAGTTCTCCTCTACCTGGGCTACCATCCAACCTTTCAGCCTCTGGCCCAGTGTGCCATTTCCAGCCTCTGGAAGGGGAGGGCTGGGAATATCATGGAGGCCCCACAGGCAATACTTAACCCCAGGCTTGGGCAGAGGTCAGAGAGTCCTAAGTGGTTCTGTTACTAGGTAGCTCTCCCCCACCCCCTTCTCCTCCTCCTTCGTTTCTCCACTCCCTCTGAAGGTCACCTCAGGCCCCTCCCTCCTTTAAAGTTCAGGAAATCGAAACTCAAACTCTGGGTCCCTCTTCTCCCTCCTTCTTCCAAACGTCAAGGAAACCGAAAGTTAGCTTCTGGGCTCCCCCCTCCCCCACCTCGGCCAATTCACTTTTTTTCTCTCTCCCATGCCTCTTGCGGTCTGTCTGAAGCCTGCGGAACCCTGTCGTCCATGGTCAGTTCTGTGTAGGACCCAGAGTCTGAGCAGGAAGG
>LOEQ01007881.1:47075-57758 GCA_001685075.1 Bramus lutescens
TCTATCTATCTATCTATCTATCTATCTATCTATCTATCTATCATCTCTCTACTTACTTAGGTCACAGAATGGCTACAGGGAAGGGTTAAGTGCTGAAGAGTTCTAAGAAATCAAGGCGGGCTCATTGGAAGCAGAAGCAGAGAGGGCTGCAGGTGGAGAGATGAACAAACCCAGCTGGAGGCTGCAGAATGAAGCTGTAGGGTTGTAGGACCTGGAGGTAAGGTGCAGGACCAGGTCTAGGGGGTGGTGGACAGATAGATGGACAGGCAGGTGGCACTTTGAGGAGAGCCCAGTCCAGCAGCAGGCACTGAGCTAAATCCTGGAGACAGCCTCTGGCCGCTGCTCCTTTGGTACACACACCCAGGAGTCAGAGGACCGGTCAGCTAGAGCTGTCAACTGCCAGGTTTGGGGGTTCTCTTCTTTATGGGGTCTGGATGAAGCTGCTCTGTCTTCCATCAGTCTGGTGTGTTTGGTAAATTCTGAAATTCTGAGTCCTGATTTTTAATACACCTGCCTCTGTGTTTACAAAGTGGAGCCAAGTGCTACTTGCAAAACAGGGTTGCCAAGGGCATGATGTGGCCTTAATGCCACTGTTCACTTAATATGGAGTGACTTGGAACAGGGCACAAACTGATGGATACAAGGCAAAATCTCCCAGAGTTAAAGTTCAAACGTAGAGTATGACTGACTTTGAGTGCTCAATGGCACCTCCATGGTTCTCCACGGAGCACTCTGGGCCCCAGGTCCTGGAAGGCCGGTGTCACTTCATCTCCCTCTAAGGCAATGCTGCTTCCCTTGGAAGTCTGAGGGTGGAGGGCTCATCTGAAGGGACAGTCCCAAAGGGAGGGACCAACCACAGCTCTGGATGCTGTGGTTTTGTGTGTGAATTTCATTTATGATAAATCTGGAGTTTTAAAGCTATGCTCAGAGTGACTGGTCTCCTAGCCGTGGTCTGCCTATTTGTATTGAAACAAGTGTGGGGGTGGAGGAAGTAGATAAAGTCATCCTGTAAGCGAAAGGAGCCGTACCAGTCAACGGGCACACAGTACTTAATAAGGGGACATTCTTAACTTTATAATGGCAAATTTGAAAATATAGAAGAAATGGCTTTCTAAAAGCATTCTTATTTAAAAGTGGCTCTCCCCCAAGTACAAACACAGCTTCAACAACCTTGTTAAGTTAAAAATGATTTATTGTTGATGTGTTGGATAGGGCACTGCCACGGCCTACGTGGCAGTCAGAGGACAACTTTATGGAGGTGGCTCTATCTTTTCATCTTGACGTGGGTTCTCGGAATGGAGCTGAGGTGTCCAGGCTTGCTTGGCAAGTGCCTTAATCTGCTGAGTCATCTCAAAGACCCTGCTTGGACAATCTGGATGTCGCAATTGTGCAATAAATGTTTCCCAGATACAAAATGAATACTGACATTGGAATTTGTCTCCCAAACACATCTTAGGGTGTGTGATGGTTGCTTTTGATTAGGTTAGGAAATGCCCTGGAGGTTGGTAAAGCTCACTCTGGGGGCATGCCAAGAGTGATGTTTGCACACTGTTAGACTCCGAGGTTTCTAATCAAACAATGGATTTGTCCCCTGATGGAGTCATAGTCTGATGGCATTGGTGGACATTGCTGGGTGGCAGAAGATTGATGGCAGTGAGCCACTGCAATCTTCTCTCTTGCTGACCTCCCTCTGTGTTTCCTGTCTCCCTATGCTCCCTCCAACACCGGAGCTGTTAGCGGCAGAGTTCAGGCCTTGGTTCCCACACCAACAGTAATAGTGAAAAGAGAACGGAGTAGATGCATTAGCAAAACCACAATGGGAAGAGGAACAAATTACTGCTTGAGTTCCTGCCATGACGTCCTTCAGTAGTGGGCTGTGGTGTGAAAGTAGAAGTGAAATGCACCTGTTTTCTTCCCCAAGTTGCTTTTAGTCGTGGTGTTTTAGCACAGAAATAGTCACCCTAACAAAGACAGCGGGTATAGGCCTGGGCTCAGCTGGGTGTGATCAAAATCCTTGGCAGCTGGTGACTGTGCTCAGCCAGCAAGGGCAGCTCAAGCTGCCAGAGGCCTGCTTTGCCGGCTTCTTCTTTCTTGGCACTACTGCACGTTCTGCACGGTGGCTTGTCTGTGAAGTTGCCACTAGACATAGACACGTCTTCTCTCTATCCCACGCAGGTCATCAAGACCATCTCCTGTCAGGGATGAAGACTAGAGCACACGTTCCCAGGGTTACACACACACACACACACACACACACACACAACTGTATGCTGCTTACTCTTTCTCAGACCTTCGTGGGGAGGGAGCCTGCTTCCAAACTGTTCAAGGGTGAGACCTCACCAGCAGAGGGCAGAGAAACCAAGGAAGCTATGCATATTATCTTGCCTGCAGCATTTTAAAAATGTCCTTTGAAAGAGAAAGCAAGGGGGAATCTTGAGACCATTGTTTTGGATCAAAAGCTACCAAGAGCTCCTTCCTCCCCCGTCCAGTCTTGTCCTCTGTTTGGAGGTGTTGTGTAGATAGCTGGGTTCTGGTCATGCTGAGCAAGTGCTCTGCCCCAGCCTAAGGTGTAAGACTTCAGCATGTTTCATTTTTACCTTTATTTTTATGTGTATGGGTGTTTTGCCTGCATCTGTGTCTGTACACCACATCCATGTAGTACCCACAGAGGTCAGAAGAGGGCGTCGGATCCCCCTGGAACTGGCTTGTGAGTTACCACGCGGGTGCTGGGAATCAAACTCAAGTCCTCCGGAAGAGAATCTGCGCTCTTTAACTGCTGCGCCTTTCTTCCAGTGCCATGTGACTCTTCAGAGCATAAGAGCTTTCTCAGTAACGGGGGTGGGGAGACCAGTGAGCGGTTTTGCGGTGTTGCAGGAGGATTCTAGCCTGCCGTACATGGGATCTCAGATGAGCTCTGGCAAGAGGTGGGAAACTGAGGACCTGGGGGAGGGCTTCACCTCAGCCCTGGTGTGGTGAATTGAAACCAGAGCGGGGCGATCCTCCTAACTGGCCAAGGTGCTGAGAACATGTAACTGTTGGATGTTCTGCCCTAAGCAAGCCTCTGTACCGCTGCATCCAGGTCTGAGAACACTGCGGAGGAGGGGGCAGAAAAAACGCAGGAACCAAAGGAAGTGGTAGAATGTTGGAATACCCTCCTCGAGCCATGGCATGGTTCTTGCAGTCTAATTCTTAGCAGATGGGACAACCGACCTGTGTGAGGCCAGCAGAAGGATCGAACTAAGGTCCTCGGGGGCAAGAGCAGCCAGCCAGTGCGCTTATCTGCTGAGCCACCCCCTCCAGCCCTCTTGCGAGCCTTTCTTTGTTTAGCTTGACCAATACATAATTGGGAGAGGGAACCCACTCTATACCACCAGAACCACTTAAAAGACCCCAGCCTTCCCAGGGGGGTTGGATTCCAGTTTCCGGACCCCTTCTCTGTCTGTTGTCTACTGCATCTGAGACTTTCCCCCTGCCTTTCAACTTTTTAATTGGCAGAGAAAATGAGTCTGATCAAAACTCCTCAAGGGTAACTGCAAGCTCACTTTGTTTTGTCCAGCCCCGGCCGGAGCTCTGCTGGATGAAGAATAGAACTGGACAAGGCTTGGTATACTAGTGTCCCGCTGTGTTTATTTCAGGTCGCTGATATCCCAGGGCAAGGGAACCTGTCGGGATATCTCTTCAGCTTGGTCTTGCTGTTTGGCTGTTCTCTGAAGACCCCCAGCTCTTCAGTGAGTCAATGCCTGAGGCTCAGGCTGTCCACATTTGAGTCAAAGTGTTACATAAGCAGCAGCAATGGTCTGGGGTCTCAGATGCAGCCACCTCCCAGCTCTGTGGGGCATCGCTGGAATGGAGACCCTCTCAGTTGCTCCCACAGTGAGTCTGCTCTTTAAAAGCTCACAGGGTCCCTCTGAAGCATAGGTAGAGACGGCCCTCACTGCTGAGCACACAGCTCGGAGGCTTGTGAAGACCGTTGAGGCAGTGAGGAGCACAGAGGTGGAGTGGGGAGCCAGCTGGGTAATGTGGGAAGAGTGGGTCATGGCACCTCCCCCGCATTTGAAATAATTTTGTTCCTGAGGCCCTGAAACTGCAGGCTTGTGAGGGGAGGGGCTGTTGGGTAATCTTATCCATGCTTTTGTGGCTGCTCTTCCTCCATTTGGTTCTGGATGATGGATCAAGGCCATCAGGTCCCACACTCTTGACCTCCCTAGCAGATTTTCCCATTCCTTCAACAAGCAGATGGAGAATTTTGCACACTTTAAAGTTCTGCTTTCCTCCTGATTAAACATTGTACCTTGGAATCGTTTTCCCTTTCTCCACTCTGTTATAAGCATTCAGAAGCACCAACCGGCACCTGCTACATGATGCTCAGCCATATCTTCTGCTAAAAATCTACTTCTTTGCTCGCAAGTTCTAAAAATATGAGGGCAGGAACAGAATTAGATCGAGTTCTTCTCCGCTTTATGACAAGGGTAACCTTTCCTCCCTTCTCCGCCAGCCCCTTAGAGTCTTTGCTGTCATTCTTTTCCAGTCGTGTGATTGTGACCATGCCTTGATTCCTGAGTCCTCCCTGGAATCACCCTTTAAGGTGACAGAGTCAAGGCTTAACCATATGTTAGCTTGGCTCTGAAACCTGGGCACTTCCTCTGGGCCCAGCTTTGTCAGTTTATCAAGAGACTCCACCCTCCGTATCTGACTAGGTTTCTTATTTGCATCCTTTAGGTGATTCTATGCACCCTGGCCTGCCAGAGTTCACTGCATCCTGATGTTTTCTCCTTAGGTTTCCCATCCGCTGACTCCCCTGTTCCTTGGCTCTCAATGCCTAGCCCCCATTCGTTCATGTTGAATTAAGAATTGAGACCAATTCCCTCCTGCCTCTGCACACAATCCCTCATGGGTGGGCACTGCACTTGCTTGGCCTTTACTAGAGTCTGCCTTGCTACTTTAATACGTGTTATGGATTAACTTTCTCTGTCTCTCTGAATTCATCCTACTGCTCAGACTGACCTGACCTGTCCATCCTCCTGCCTCAGTCTCCAGAATGATGGGATTACAGCTGTATACACCATACCACATTAATTTTTCTTTAACAAAATTCTGTCTGCAGCTCAGAATTCTCCATCATCCATTCCCACATATCAGGCATCTGTTACAGCGCCATCCCATTCCTGACACCAATTTGCCTGGCCCTTCAGGCATTCACAGCACAACACTAAGACTGGGCAGCGTATTAACCCACAGAAGCTGATTAGACAAAGCTCCGGAGTCTGCAAGTCCCAGCTAGAAGCCTCTGCAGATCTAAGGCCTGGCAAGGGCTCACCCCACATAGCTAAAGGGACAGGAGGCCCTTGGGGTTCTGTCTAGTGGCCATGTGTGGTGTCTACTCCACTCCATCCTTGGGTGGGACATGAACGTGGCTGGGTTAAGGCTGAATGCTCCCACAGAAGGCTCTCTGGAAGTGTGGTCTGAGCTGCATACTGTTGACACCACAGAAGGGACAGAAAGACAGGCAGTTGCACAAAGTGGACTTTGCTCTTTTCCCTGGTCTTTGACCAAGAATTCTCTTCTGCCTAAAATCAGGTATCATCCCAGGAATCTTTGGGCCTTGGGATGGATGCTGCCACACTCCAGGAGTTATTGTCTGGAACCCCTGCCAACACCGAGACCCTCTGCACTGTTGACTTTGCCTGGAGGAGCTATTTGACCTCCACTGTGGTTTGGATAAGCACCAAAGGCCATTTGTTGCGAGCTTGTCCTCTCCTGTGTCGAAAACTCATGCAGACTCAGCACACATGCATAGCTCAAACTCCAAGGGCAGCTGAATGTGTTATGAGGCCTTGGACACACAGAAGGACCAGTCACCCTGGCTGTCTTTAGGATGAACTATGTCCTACTCAGGCTGGTCGGACCTTCTGCCGAGATCTCATGACCCAGCATCCTGAGAATGTGCCTGTGGCAGGTAGGTGGCCTGCACTTGGCCCTACAGAAGTGTAGTCTCCTCAGGGTTGGGGATAAAGTTCAGTGGATGGAGCACTTGCTTACCACACACAGGGCTCCATCCCTAGCTCTGTGTAAACTGGGCGTGGGGATGTACAGCTTTGAATCCTAGCACTTGGGAAGGAGAGACAACACGAAGCCTGTGGTAACTGCTCTGCCCAGCATGAGCGAAGCTAGAAGCCCGATGACCACCCTCAATTATGAAGCACCCTTCCCTCGCCTCAGGGCCCCCATTCACCCACTTCCACAATCCTCTCCCCCACTAAGCAGAGTATAGGAGCCCATTCCCACAAGGTCAGCTAGGGTTCCTGGTTAGGGGTTCTTCGAGGCCAAAGAAAAGTCAGAACAGAAGACAGGATAGAATCAGGAGGTCTGTCTGGTCATGCCAAAGCAGTCAAACAGCCCCGAGTTTATTTCAGAACTTGCTTACACACAAAAGCACAGCACAGACAGTCAGTCGGTATCTAATCACAAGACCATTCGTGTCCTTGAGTGAGCAGCCTCCTCTCCAACACGTGTTTGCTGCTCAGAAGCCTTACTTTCTATCTTGATGTTCCTGAGGTTTGTCATCAACAGTACACTTTCTACTAGACAGAAAGTTCCTTTCTTTTCTTACGGGATAAATCAGAAGTCTCTCACAGCCCTCAAGGTTATCGGAAAAGGCAGAGCAGGCAAGCTTGAACTCAAATGACTTCTTTAAGTCAGAAATGACTACAGATGGAAACTCAGTCACACGTGGGCTCCCACAGCAGAGGATCCCTTTCAGTTCTGCCAGGTCTGATCCCATCTCTCCTTGGTCTCATGCCCCCATTCTGAAGCTGCTTAGGGCAAGGTGTGGGTCCCACCTAGGAAAGATGGCTGGGAAGAGCAGGCAATGGCCTGGACTCTGTCACAGTGTCACCGAGGGACTGGTTGTCCCTTCTAGACAAGTTTTCTGGAAGCTATTCACTGCATTGGTGACCAGTGCCTCCTCTGGGAGGAACTGTCCTGTAGACATTGGTAGAGGGCACAGTGCTAAGTAAAGCACTAATTCCTTTCCCAGGGCCCCCAGACTCCCACCTCTATAGCCTGTTCACACCATCCTATTCTGGTGGAATTGGAGGCAGCCCACCAAGGGCCTGGCTTCTCACCCAGAGGCCAGAGGCTCCAGCAAACTCTCCTAGCCCCACCCCACCTTGGTCCTCTGGGCATATTCAAGTGCTGGTAGGACCCTTGTTTTTCTTCCCTGCTAGGGTTGGTCTTCAAGCCCAGGATGGGTAGGGATCTGGCACGGAAGTCAAAAGTTCCAAAGGTCCACTTCTGAGGAAAAGTGGGGGGTTGCCAGGGTTCTACACCCTCCACTGTCAGGATATGTGGCCTCCTTGGGTAGCAGTTCTTGATTGTGCCACCCACCATATTGCCATACCCATGCTCTCTCTGTCTCTCTCTTTCTCTCTCCCTGTACATTACATGTATAAACACACCACCCACAGCGTGCACAGCCATCTCTAGCCTAATAAATCAGCCACAACTCATACGCATGCGCCCTCATATGCATATGCACCCCCCACCCACAGCATACCGTATCCCCACGTACACACATACTTCCCACGTGTGTACCTCACATGTTCGCATTATACAAACACACATCCTACCCTCATCTTCCACATTGGGAGGCTTTCCAGGAAAGGGTAAGTGTAAGCCGCAGCTGGGCCAAGGAGGGAAGTTAGACCACCCACCCATGCCACAGGGAGACGGCTGGGCTCTGGCCACGGTCGCTCTGGTCTCCGCTTGTGCTGCAGATCCAGCAGAAATAGGTGTTGAAATCTAGGACTCTGGGAGGGCTCCTTCAAGACCCAAGCCAGCCGGTCTCCCTGCGCTTGCTGCTGTGTGAGGATGCACCAGGGCTTCCCTTGATGTGTGTGTTCTGTGGCATCTGGGTAATAGGGCTGCTCTTAAGACTCCGTGTCTAGGTCCTGGGCACGGGCCTTTCAGTTCACAGATGGGTGAGGAAGTGCTGCCATCCAGAATGCTGCTCAAAAACTTTGATGTGGGGATTTAAAATGAGAAGCGAACAATTTTAGGATCTAAGGTGACAAAGGCCAGGAAGTGACTCCTTGCCAGACCGCAGGCTTGCTTTCCATGTGGGTCTCAAGCAGCCCAGCAGTGGCCATACTAATCTCTGTCCCTTATGTAACAAGTCACATTTGGTAAGCAGCAGAAGATCATGCAGAAACCGTGAGCTATTTTTATGACATCTCTGTAAGTGTAAACTGATTTTGAAACTGAGACAGTGCAGGCAGGGGACTTCTGGGAGCTTATGACTCTGGTTTTCTAGAGGAAAGAAATGGTCTGGGCACATGGGAGGTTGAATGGGATCTGGCTAGCAGGTCAGCAGAGAACAACGCAATGATACACAGGGTGCATAAGGTGTTCTGCAAAGCCCAGCCTGGCCGCACTCACAGACAGGCATGTGGGCTGGTCCATCTCAAGCCAGAAAGTCAGTGTCTGAGGCGAGAACAGACTCCCTTGGAGTGTGTGTGCGTACTTGCATGTGTGCATGCGCCCGCGCGCACACACACACACAAATAAATTGATGGAAACAATTTTTTAAAAAGAGAAAATTTGCCTTCTGAGACTCAGATTTAAGAAATACAGGGAGGCTTCTTTATACATTAAATGAGAGAAAATATTTATCTATTAGGTCAATATTTTTTAATATATTCACATGATAAATTCCAAAGATGGTTGTGTGTGTGTGGTATGTGGTGGGTGTGTGAGTGTATAACTATTTATTTACATGTGCAAGTGAGTATGTACACATATGCAGGTATCTATGTGCAAGCTGTATGCCTGCATGTCTGTTCATGTATGTGCACATGCACCTGAGCAGGCATGTTTGATAGCTCCATATCAAGGGTGGTTCTCAGCAGGTTCGCAGGTTCTACCCAGCGCCCCTCTGGTGCCTAGAATATTGTGCTGAGGAATTGGATGCCTGGGTTCTATGCTGGCTACGCCTCTGTCTGACTGCATGGCTAGGGGAGGTGCCCTAGCTCTTAGGCCCCCTGCCTGAGTGGCCCACTGTGCAGGGAGGAGGTGACCTCTAACTGGCCTCCAAGAGGTGGCCTTCTTGGGGAGGGTTCTCCCAAACTCACATGGTTTGCACTTCCTGAAGTCTAGCTGATCTGTCTCCTTCTGTCTGCCTCAGTTGCTACTGCACCTGGGAAGGGTTTCTTTCCCTACTGCCTAGGCTGTACATCAGATAGCTCTGGCCTTCTAGGAAGGAAGGGCTCTGGTGCTGGGGAAACGAGTTTGCCATACCTTCATGCTCAGAAGTAGACATCACTTTAGAATCATGGGTCAAGGGAATCAAACAGGAGAGAGACTATGAGCAAGGCCAGGTCTACACTAGGTGGTGAGAGTGTGGGAATGGGTCTCGGGAAAGCTGGGCCTGCTTCTCTCATTGGCTGATGTAATGGCACGGTCAGTCTTCAGTGTCCTCAGGACATCATGGGTACCTCAGTGCATGCCTGGTCAAATCCCTTCTTGGGCTATTATAGTATTCACATTTGGTCTGCGGCATCCTATGCCTCTGGTCCTCTGTAGATGACAGCTAACGCCACAGTGTGTGTGCTGTCTGTCTAAGCAGCTGCTAGGCCAGGTGTGCTCCAGTCAAATGCATGTTTTCCTGAATATTTCCTATTCCCATGAGGCTGACTCTGCCCATGGTGTCCGTGTGTAGGAACTGGGCTAAGAGGAGTGACCTCAGCATTCGCGGTTGATCAAACCGAGGGTGAGTGTAGCCAAGGTGCCATAAGAATTTGCTCGTAGACATGGCAAGCAAGCCAGACAGTTCCTGCGAAGAACCTTCGGTTTTGAATTCACACAGCTATGTCTCCCTTGTAACAAATGCTAGGCTGCCTGAAAATATTTCCAAACTCCTCTTGGTGGTAAAGAACGGAAAGGCCTCCGCTTGAAGGGAAACACAAACATCTTCACCCCCAAACTCAGCACTGAATTCTATTTCAGTTCTCCAGAATCCTACCAAAGCCGACTGCACCCCCACCCCCACCCCCCATGCCCGTGCATGAAGCTTTACTAACCATGCTGCGGTATCAGCTGAATGAGAGAGGAATCTCAGCATGTGGGCACAGTTTTGAGGTGGATTTGATTAGCTGTCGGAGGGATATGGGGCCACCAGTGCTGGGAGCCCTTGGGAGGATCTCCTCATTCTGGGTCTGTGACTCAGAACTGTGAATTGATTTCCATTGGTGGGAGGGTCAGTTTCCCTGGGTCCCCAGACCGTTTTAACACAAGGTAAAGCTTGGGTATTGGGGAATCAGGACTTAGCCTTGGTATGTTTGTTACACGTGTGCATGTGGGTGGGAGTCTGAAGACTCCTTTAAAAGGACCCGACCAAGAAGCATGATAGCAAGTGAATTCCAACAGGCCCCGCCACTCACGTTAGAGGGCCTCTGGAATCCCATAAAGGATGGAGAGCAAAGAGCTCTTGCCTTCCTATGATCCCATGGGGCTGCGGTCCTGGGAATGTAGCTTGTGGCTTCAGAGGGAGGATCAAAAGCCTTCTGTGTCTGAAGTGTTCCTGGGTCTCTTCTCAGGCTTTTTCTCGGTAAGGAATTGAGGGTGGAGGCTTGTCACGCCTACGCCGGCACCTGCGTGACAGAATGTCTCTAAGGTGGGAGTCGGCAT
>LOEQ01007882.1:1590-29023 GCA_001685075.1 Bramus lutescens
GCTATAAGACACATGTGTATGCAGAAGAAAACTCGCAGGGATCAATTCTCCCGTTCCACTACATGGGACACAGAAACTGAACTCAGTTTATCAGGTATGACAATGCCTTTACCTGTTGTTGACTTAAAAACCACAGCTTTCATCTTAAAGCGGAAAAATAGTTTATTCAGGAGCCATTTGGAGTGACTTTGATTTGGGAATGTATATTTAAGTTACCCCAAATTCCATGTTCTATCATGAAAGAATTTTCATAAAGTTTTATAGTTTTACATAATAAAAAAATCATTAATCAAGACAAGTTTTAAATACATTGGTGGGTAGACCAGAGAGGTGGTTACAGCAAGGTGGGGAAAGCTTTTCAATTCCTCTGAGATGCTACCTGATATCGTTCTTAGATTCTGAGTTAATAATAGAGGCCAGTGTTCTGATAAGTTAATAGATTCCAAAGGCTATTGTCTATTAGCCGTAGGGTGCTAGTTCTGAGCTGGGAAAGAAATGACTGTCCTATGGACCAAAGATAATCCAAGATAAGGTAATTAGTCTCTGAACCTGTAACATTCTAATCTCTCTTCAGCAGGACAGATCTCATCCCTTCCCTCCCTCCCTCCCTCTCTCCCCTNCTCCGTCCTCCATTGGAAGCAGCTTATATTGACAAGTTGTCTTCAGAAACCAGAAAAGCAATATGCTGTAAGTTATGCCCTGTGCCTTGGGAGATGCTGCCAGGGCTCTAAGGGATACAAACTGCCTATTCCAAGACCCAGGTTTTTCACCTCTCGGTACATACTAATTTAGAAACTTTGTGACCTTACTCTATTGTTGAGTGTTCTGCTTCCAGCTATAGCTACTTTGTACCAACCAGAGGTGACCTGTGAAAAAATCAGAAGTCACAAGAAAGCAGGAACACAACTTATCCAAAGTCCCTCTGTCCTCCTTAGTGGCTTGAACCTTCATTGCTTGATTTTCTCTTTGTGCTCACACTCTTCGGAATCAGATCAGGGTCTTCCACTGCCAGGCACAGATCCAGCCCCAGGGCCAGCGGATGAGCTAATCCGAACTCGGCCACATTGCTGGCCCACATAGTTTTGAAAAGATTGGTCAGACCTATTTTGCCACCCCTGTACGTTTTGGCTGTCTTCCCGTCCAGTCCAGGGGCTGCAATGTCTAGAGTGGTAGTGGGATATGGGACAGAAAATTCAAACTCAATGTTCAACTAATTTGAGGAAGTCACGGATGTACCAACATTTTCCAAACCACTGGGTCCTTCCTTGTTGGACTCCAGCTGGAACCAATCATTGCCTGAATTCTTGTTCTCCACATCCGACTGGATAAGGGACTGACTTTTCTCCTTTAGTGGCCCTGCCCATAATTCCCTATCTCGGGATCCAACAGTAGTCTTCAGCACTGGAATCAGACAGAACCCGACCCTCCAGGGGGCCTCAGGGGGCCTCAAGAGGCATCTTGGACCAGGGCACATGAGACAGTAGGGTAGTTCTAATCAATCTGTCTCTGAAGACAAATTCTTTTCAGGAGCTCTCATTCATAGCCCACTATTTGTCTGGTTGCTTATTAATATGAGAAGAAAAACAAACCATCCAGTAGTATAGCAAGGGTCTAAAGTTTTAGTGTGTTGCTTATTTAATCTCAGACCTGGCAGCTCTCTCTAAGCTTGGGAACACGGAGGACTCCTTCCCCACCTAGAGGAGCTTCCAGCTCCCTACCTACCCTTATCTGGAGGATGTCTCTAGGCCTGGATGCCTGTTTTATCTCAAGATAAACCCTTGACAAAGTTCCCTGTAAATGTTCTTCCCCTGTTACCCATATGATAATTAGGTTAATGCCCTAATCATTTTGATAGGGCTGTGCTTCTACTGATCCAGCAACAGGATAGGAGCATGCCACTTAATGCAAATTAGGGTTTGTCCCCTGGCTCTCCAATCTTATATATTTCCTATATTCTGGAACAAAATTGAGTTGTCTCACTGAAGTCTTCTTCAGGAGGGTCATCACCATGATATCCACAGCCTTCAGAACCCAGTTCCCCACTTCTGCTCCCTCCACCATCATGGGCCAGTGGTCAACCATCCCCGAGGAAGGAGTCTCACACTTTCCAGCCACATTTCTTGGGGTCATTATTAGTCCCATCTTTTATTTGTCTCTTTTAAAGCATCATGTTTTCTGCATCTGATTTTTTTACTCTGTATTTTCAAGTTATTTTCACTTCTTCCCCATCCTCAATCATTCTTACTTAATTTTTCTATTGGAACAATTCCTTAGACTTTTTATATTTCTTCCATCCTCTTAACTAGTTCCCTTTCTTAATATCTTGCTCTTACTTTATGGATGAGAAGTCTTGTGACATTCCTCTGGTTTCTTTAGGGGCTGGCCACTTCATGTCCTTGTTTTTGTCCTCACCTGATGTGTAGGATAAGTACCTTAGATTATCTTACACAGCTGCCTTTTTCTGTATGTCTGTGGATTTCTGGTTGCTTATTAATATAGAAGAATGAGGAGCTGGGTAGGTAGGTCTAACTTAAGTTCTCTCTCTTCCCCTCCCTCCCTTCTCTCTTAGGAGAGAGCCAGAGAAATCTGAGGTTTGGAGTTGGAGAGTTAATGAACTAAGTTTTGCTTGGCTCACAGGTGGATCCAATTTGCATTGTTCTGTTTCTGACATTAGCTCTGTGATGTTTGTCAAAAGTCCTGACATATTCCACAGGGCAATGCTACAGAGAGCAAGGGTTCCATCTGATATTGGGTAGATGTGTAGTAGAGTTCATCCCTCTACAATTTGAGTCCCGTGTACTCCCTTGAAAAATGTACACATCTATTTCTAGCCCAACCTATTTCCTATACTCAGCTCACAACAACCTTGAGGGTAGGAACCCTGATATATTCTTTTAAACCCATCAGCCAGTCAGTGTAATGCCGGCCACAGTGGAGATCAGCAATGCCAGCTGAATTGAAAACTTCAATAAATACTGACTTTGAAGACTGGAATTATGGAGCCATAGCAAACTTAAAATCATTTAAAATTTCTAAACATTAAAAGTTTATTATAAATAACTTGCAAGAGAAGAGTATCAGACACCGAAATTAACCAGACTCAAAGCCTGAATCTCAATGGACTTTTGTGCAGTCGGAGCAGGGGAAGCTGTGGGGCTTCAGTTTGGAGTTGACATTGTCACTGTGGAACATGCTTTTATGCTCTTTCCTAAACCGCTGACTGCTGTCAGCATATCATATTGAAATAATGTGGAAGGAAGGAAAAGTCCATAACAATGGTAACAAAGAAATAATGAGTTAAACATTTATTACCTAATATTTAGTATCCTGAGGTAGTCTCCAAATCTGTCTAGGTGGTAAACTACAGAAATGGGATTTATTTTATTACATTGTTTTCCTGGGGGTAAATGATATTTGATTTATGATTAATTTTTCCATTCCTTTGGTTTCTGTGATTTTACTTTTCCTTCATTCTAACTGCTGGCCATGCACCACCAGCAAGGAAAACAGGCAAAAATTAATCACTGGCATAGCATCTATGAGATAAGACTGAATGTGGATAGAATTAATTATAAATATATTTCCTCAGGCTTGAGGCATTGATTTCCATAACACTGAATGTTTCTTGGTGGTATTTGTATTTCACCCCAGCACACTGTACCTCAATAACTTAGTTTCCCGGAAGTCCACTGGCAATATTGCCAGCTCACTACAAGTAATATGCTGGTTAAATCCTTTCTCTCAGGTTTTAATTCCATTCTAACAAGACAATTGCTACTTCATTTATGACCTATCAACAGTTTTCAAATAACAAAAGGAAAATCTGTCTAACCATGAGTTTCTCATGTGTTTGTGGAACGTATAGCCGAGGTGAAGTCCATTTCAGCAGGAAAATTTATTGACAATTGTCAGTTTATCTACTTCCTGTTTTCATCCCCAGGTCTGGGGGGCCAGATTGTAGTTTCCTTGTGGTGACCCGACAGCCTTGATCTTTTGGTCCCTGCCTTGGCTTCACATCGCCCTCAGCTCCCTTCCCACACTAGGATTTTAATGGATGCCACGCCTACTCTTTTTCTGAAATTTCTTCTTGGAACTGTCCCATTTCTTCTCAGAACACAGAGGACATGGGGTAAATAATTAAGAGTCTCATCTTAGGAAGAAAGTCTAAGAAAAACTGTTGAGAAACTTAAGCTGATCCTTAAGTTTCAAATAGAAGAAAAGTTTTTTTCCACTCAGTAGATGGCAGGGAAAAGAAAATAGAATGTAACAAAACACAGGAATGATAAGTAGAAGTAAGGAGATAGAAATTAATTACATATTCCTACCTGCATGTCTGCCTGCAGGCCAGAAGAGGGCACCAGACCTCATTGCAGATGTTTGTGAGCCACCATGTGGTTGCTGGGAATTGAACTCCTGACCTCTGGAAGAGCAGTCAATGCTCTTAACCTCTGAACCATCTCTCCAGGCTAAATTTTGATCCTACTGCATGTACTGGCTTTTTGGGAGCCTCCTAGTCTGTTTGGATGCACACCTTCCTAGACCTGAATGGGGGGCTTGGACTTCCCACAGGGCAGGGAACCCTGACTTCTCTTAGGACTGGAGANGGGGGAGGGGGAGGGAAATGGGAGGATGGGAGGAGGTGGAAATTTTTAATAAATAAATGGAAAAAAGAAATTAAAGTTAATAAGACAATAATATAATGGACATGGAAAATGTTTAAAACATCAGTGAGAAGACAGATTCTCTGAAGTTTAAATAAAATTATTAGTTTATAAAACAATATCTGAACCAAAAGAATGTATAGTAACTAAAAATAGAAATATATGTTCCCCATAAAAAGAGCTGAACATTCCTGCACTAACTACACACTCTCAAGGCAAAACTAAATCACGACAAAAGGATTTATGAGGCCAGTACACTGATGCCTATAAGGCCAAGACTACAGGACCAAGGGCACTCTCCTTTTGCCAGAGAGCTGCAAGGTCACCTTTGACCTGTGCTGTCAGAAACCGGTGAGAGGCATGAAAGGAAAGCCAGGCCCCTGGTAAGCAACAGCCAGCCAAATATCAGATAAGAAACGCTGAACATTAAATCTGTGTGGGAACCACAGATCCCTCCTTGGAGCATGGAACATTAGATCTGTGTGGGAACTACAGATTCTGCCTCTGAGCACGGAACATAGGGTTTAAGAAGAAAAGACCCCTTATTATCTCCTGACCCTGTTCCACAGATGAAAGAGAAAAGGAGTTTCCAGAAGAAAACACAACAAAAACCGAGTTTCTTTTCTGTCTGTTTTCTATTGAGAGAGAAAAGAAAGTCACCGAGTTGGGTGAGTGAGGATGTGGAGAGGGTCTGGGAGGAGATGGGAGATGGGAAATCATGATCAGAATAGATTGTATGAAAAAGTATTTTCAATAAGAAACAAATAAAAACAAAAACAGTTTTAGATATAATCCTAAACTGTGTAAGGCAAAAGAGAAGGGGTTTGGTCCCAGCCACGGCATTCTGCCTGTCACACCAGGACAAGCGCGGAGTTGGTCCTAAGAGAAGCTGTAATTCCACCACTTTGTTGGGAAGAATGTAGGAAGCTTGACACTACTTTATCTTCAGTTCCCCAAGGCACCCCATTCCGTGGACTAAGAGAGCAAGTACCTTGTGAACCGCTTGAACACTCCACAAGAGCAGGCCTAAAAATCAACTCAATGGATACAAACGCACTCTGGCACATCTACAAAGTGCAGGCTTCAGCCTGAGCCTCGAAGGAGCAGCCAGCTGCCAAGGTAAGCACGAATACAGGCACCACCCTGTCAGAGCCTCAGACCCGGAAAGCCATGTGTAGACAGTATGATCCCTCAGCACACGCGGAAGACAGTAGCTAGCAATGTAGCTGTTGTCCTGTGCTGGCAATTTATGAAGGGCATGGGGACACTCTTTTGGGAGGGTGGACTCTTGTGCAGAGATTCAGCCTGTGAGGGGAGACAGACAGATTGCAGCTTGTACATACGCAGACTTGCAGTCTAACAAGCCAGAACTTACACATAAGTAGCCTGTTCTTCCACCGGCAGAGGCAACTCCTAAGAACAATCCGGGGGTTGGGACCCCAAATCCACCCCACAAAAGAGAAATAAAGGCCGACTCCATATTTCCAAAAGTCTTGTTAGATGTTTTCTCTTTTTCACTTTTACATTATTACTTCCTAGTTGTTTTGTTTTGGTTTGTAATTTTTGCTGTTAGGTTTTTATGATTGTTCTGCATTTTCTATTCCTATTTTGATTTCATTATTTCTCTTATCTTCAACCCACATATTTCCCTCATTTCTGTGGCACTTTTTCCTTTTCTCTTTCTTGATCCCCTCTTCTTCTGTATTTCCTTAGAATAATTTTCTTGGGCTAAGGAAATAGCTTAGCAGTTTAAGAGCACTTGCTGCTTTTCCAGAGGACCTGAGTTCAGGTCCCAGCGCCCATGTAAGGCAGCCCACAACTCCTGTAATTCTAGCATCAGGAGATCTGATGCCTTACTCTGGCATCCAGGGACACCTCTGTGCACATTACACACACACACACAAACACACATGCACACACGCACACACACATGCACACACACATGCATACACATGAGAAAGAAGGGGAGATATCTTTGAAAACAAATTTTTTCCTTTAATAATTTTAAAGTACATTTAACTGTATCCTAATTCCATTGTTTCTGAGAGTTATTTAGAATATAACTGGAATACTTAATTGCTTTTTCGTGCATTTTAGGGAGCGTTGGAGGGAGGTGGTATAGGGCAAACAAAGTGAAAACATTACATACATGCATACACTTTTCAAACAATAGATGGAAAACATTAAGTTTCTAAGAAGAAAAAAGCCTAAAGGTGTAGAAAAACTACTCATTGCAATTATAGCACCAAGTTTCTCAAACTACAGGGAAAGATATGGACATGCCAGAAGCTTTTAGAACCTAGAGAGACAAGCCCAGAAGAGAATCCCCCAGCCACATGGTTGAACAGCTAAGGAAACACAGAACAAAGGCACTGTAAAGGGGTGTCAAGAGAAGAAGAAATCCCAATTCTTCCAAAGGGATGTCTTTAGAATCACATCAAACCTCTCAGGAGAAACTCTGAAAGCCAGGACAGCATGGCCAGACAGATTTCATATACTGAAAGTAAATAACTGCTCAATAAGATGACTATATTCGTCTAAGATATCTTTAAATAAATGAAGAGAGATAACCTTCCAGGATAAGTATATCCCACAACAATTCATAACCACTAACGTAGGATCACAGGACACTTAAAGGGATTCTATACACAGGAAAGAGAAGGACAGTCATGACACAGGGGCAGAGTCAAAACGAAATCTTCTGAGAGGAACAGGTTGACAGAGGAAAATTAGGAAAGAATAAAGAGCACAAATTCTGGAAACATGCAAGCCTCTCAGATTAATAAAGGATAAACAATTTATGTTAGCCAGCCAGAAAAACAAGTTTTAAATTGGCTGGAATCAGCAAGTGTCTCTCAATAATAATTCCAGTTGTTAATGGGTTCAACTATCCAGATAAAGATGCAGACCAGCTGATTGGATCAAAACTCAAAATTGGTTGTCTAAAACAGAACTCATTGGTAAATATTTACACAGTCAAAGGGTACAATACTGTATACCAAGCAAATGAAGCAGGGAACAAGTAGGTGTTCTCAGTCCTTCACACATGTAGTAAAGTTGACTTATAACCAAAGTTAAATGAATACAGATGCTCAAGGTTGCTACACAGCAGTGAAGAGTAAGTCCAGCAAGAAGATGTCACACACACACACACACACACACACACATCGTTATATATATGAAAGTTGATTTCACAAAGCAAACAAAAAGTTAATTTTAGACACAAACTAACAAATATGGATCAAAATAAAATAACTGTAGATCACCCAGCAAAACAGTCAATAAAGCAACCTCAGACTTAATTTGCACAGTAGGTAATATGGAATTGATATTGAGAAAGCATTCCACCCAACAAACTGCTAACCACAAATTCACTTCAGTAGCCCATAGACCTTTCTACGCAGCAGAGTATATTCTGATCTTTAAGTCAAGTCTTAATAAACACAGAAATCAAAACAATTTTCCACATCTTATCAGACAAATCACAATGCAGTGAAATTAGAAATCAATAATAAAAGAAATAACAGGAACTATCTAAACTATCTAAACACATGGAAACCAAACAACACAGTCTTCAATGAAGAAACCAGGAAAGAAGTTAAAAAAAAACCTTAGAAACAAATGAAAATAAAGTCACAATTTAATATAACATTTGGGATACAGCAGTTTTAAGAGGGAAATTCATAAAATATTATGGAAACCTCAAATGAGCAACCTAATAGTGTTCTCAAGGTCTAAGAATAAACAAACAAACTCCAAATTAGTAGATGGATAAATAATAAAAATCAATGGCAGAAATTAATGAAATGCAAACTGAACAACAACACAAGAATCAATGAAGCTAAGAGTTGGCTATTTGAAAAGACAAGACTGACAAACCCCAACACAAACGTTCTAAGTGAAAGAGAAGATAAGAAAATCAGAGATGAAAGCGGGATATAATAACAGACAATAATGAAATTTGGAGAAGCTTTAAGGGATACTTTACAAACCTATGATTCAATAAATTGGCAAATTTAGAAGAAATGGTAAATGTTTAAATATGTATGACATACCAAAATAAAAACTAAGAAGATTTAAACAATTTAAACAGACTGACAATAAGCAATGATATTGAACTAATAATAATCTATCCACCCTGCTCACACCTGCCTCCATCGCCTGACTTACTCTGGGCTCACAAGCAGGTCTAGAAAAAAAGTTAGGACCAGGTGGACATACTGCTGAATTCTATCAGTTATTGCAAGATAAACTAACAAGCAATTCTTTCCAACTTACTATACTGAAGAAAAGAGAGAGTCCCTTTGAAGCTCGCTTTATGAAGCCGGTATTATTCTAATTACAAAGCTGGGTAAGAACAGAACAGCGACAGAAAACATAGGCCAGCATCCCTGATGAACCCCAATACAGTTCTCAACAAAATGCTTTGAAACTGAATTAAAAAACACTAAGATCACCTACCATGGACCAGTTGGTTTCATTCAAATCATTTGAGTAAGTCAGTCTGCACAATGTACCTGTGATTATATTAGTAGTTCCAGAAAAGGCCATGACAAAGTTCAACATCCCTTTGTGATGAACTCCCAGAAGATACAGAAACACAGAAAGGATGTACCTTTAATGTATCGCAGGCTACATGTGAAATAAAACAAAGTTAACATTACAAAGGGATCAATAATATCCATTCTTTCCACTTCCATTCAGCAGGAACAAAATACTTTTAGCTAAAGCAACGAGACAAGAAAAAGGAATAAAAGTGATATAAATAGGAAAGAAAGAAGTAAAACAGTCTTTATTTTTAGATCATATGGTCCTGTTTTTATAGGACCCTACACACTCCACTATGAAATGTTTTAATCTGATAAATTCTTTCAGCAAAGTAGCAGGATACAAAGCCCATATAGGATAACCAGTAGCCTTTTTTATATATTGATATCAGACTTGATGAGAAAGAAATCAGAAAAGCAATCCCATTGACATTCCTCACAATATTCTAAAAATAAAATACCTAGAAATAAACTTAAACAAGGAGATAAAAACGTTTATAATGAAAACTTTAATACTAAAAGGAAAGAAATTAAAAAGATTCTGGAAGATTGAGAGACCTCCCATGTTCAGGGATTGGCAGAATTCATATTGTGAAATAATCTAGATGACTGAAAGCAATCTACAAAGTCATATGCATTTTATTTAAGTTCCCATGACATTCCTCACAGACATGGGAGCACGAAAGATCCTGGATATCCAAGGCAATCCTGAACAAAAGTACAATGCTGGAGGTATTGAAGTTGCTGACATCAAGGTTTGTTTGCTTGTTTTTGGTCTTTTAAGGTAACTCACGGCCTAAGTTGATCTGGTACTTACCATATAGCCTAGGCCAGGCTATACAATCCTCCTACAAGTGTATAGCACCATGTCTTTTTCTAGTAATAACTTCTGCTATGGAGTTGTAGTAACAAAAGTTGAGTGGTACTGGCACAAAATCAGAGAAAAGATAAATAGACTAGAATAGAGTTCATCTTTCTGAGAGGTGGGGCATGATCCTATATGAGGTAGTGTAGCTGGACGTGTGGGAACACTGTACACACAGTGTTTTTCACTCTTACAAAAACAAACTGGTTAGATTAGAAAAACAAATATTTTTAATATTTTCCTACCACAATTTCCCCATGCAAGAATGTTATTTATCATCAGATTGGGTCATGCTAACATTTTTTATTTCAAAATTTCTGTTTGAAGTCAGGAGGAGGGACATAACCCCTTATTGGTGACTTATTCTTAGAATCAGTGAACAGGGAACTTTGGTTACTTGTGTACCCACAGATTATCCTACTAGAGTCTAATGGACACTTTCAACCCAATATTCATATGAATGGGCCCTGGTTAAAGTAAATGGGGTAAAAAAAAACCCTATAAAAAATCAAGAACCTGAAAGAGAGCTCATAACCTACCTATGTGGTATGGAGACACAGGCAACCTATTTGTGCTCTACTGCACATGTCTCCTCTCTGGTCACTTTAGAGTTGCTTGCCTGGGATCATACCTCCTCCTAGCCTCCCTCTTATCCTTCCTTGAACTTATCAGATCACAGGCTCCTCCATACCAGGAACCCTCGGGCATGCCTATGAGACATGGAGACTTGGGTAACTTAACTGCATTCTCTTCATTAACCCCTGTGTGCTGTGGGATGATCTTTATGTATGCTGTAAATATGTATTTCTCTCATTGGTTAATAATAAAAATGGTTAGACCAATAGCCTTGCAGGATAAGGTTAGGCAGAATAATCAAGCTGAGGGCTTGAATGAAGAAGGGCAGAGTCAGGGAGAAGCTAGCAGGTCACCAAATGAGCAGGACATATAGAAAATGAGGTAACATGTCACAAGCCTTGTGTTAAAATGTAGATTAGTAGAAATGGGTTCATTTAAAATGTAAGAATTAGCTAGGAATAAGCCTAAGCTATCAATTGAGCATTAATAATTAATATAAGCATCCGAGTGAGTATTTAGAAATGGCAGCAGGATAGGGTGGGACAGAGAAACTTCCATTTAGACCTGTGCATTAACTCCATTGCTGCTTACACCAGATCCATCTTGCAGTCCCAACTGTACATTCTGTGCTCCCATGGAGTCTGTTGAATCTGCCTGACTCCACCCTGCCCATACCTGCCTCCATCGTCTGACCCACTCTGGCCTCACAAGCAGGTCTAGATGAGCCTGGACTGCTCCTTTCCCACCTTCCAGGTTCAGGTCATTTAGCACATCCTGTGCTCTAACCCAGCCTTCTGGATCCACATCAAACATACAAAAAACAAAACAAGTTCACACAAAACAATATTAAAGGTTAAGAATGTTCCCCCCAAATCCACTAGTCCTATAGAAATATTCTCCAATGAGAATTACCTGAATGAACTCCAAGACACAGAACTTAAAAAATCATAAATAATTCATCAAAGAATTCAGAGATTTCAAAGAAGACACAAACAGCTCAAAGAACTCAAAGAGCATAAAGATCAGAATAATGCCCAAGAAAACACAACCATAAAGGTGAATGAAATGATGATGAAGAAAATCCAGGATTTGAAAGTGGAATTCAATAAAGAGAAATATTGAAGGGAATTCAAGAGAAATGAAGATGAAGTTGAAAAACTCAATAGAGAATGCAGGTAAAGCTTTACAGGTGGAATGGATCAAGTTGAAGGTGGAATAACAGGACTTGAGATAAGGTAGAGGTATTAGATCACACACACACACACACAAAGGGAAACAGTCACAGGAAAGGAACATGCAGGGACCATGATACACTACAAAAACCAAAACTTCAAATTCTAGGCAAAGAAGGAAAGAATCCTGCATCAGTAGCATAAATCAGACCTTCAAAAAGATCATAAAAGAAAACTTTCCAAACCGAGGAAAGATACAGGTACAAGAAGCACATCGATCACCAAATACAAGATCAGAAAAGAAACCCCCACAGGACAGCACAGTTAAAACACTGAAAATACAGAACACAGAAAGAGTATTGAAAGCTGCAAGGAAAAAAAAACCCACACAAGTTACATATAAGGAAAATCCCATCAGAATAATTTCTCGGTGGAAACTTTGAAAGCCACGAAAGCCTGCAGAAATGTACTCCAAGTTCTAAAAGGTAATAGATGCCAACCCAAACTAGTGTAACCAGTAAAACTATCTGCTATAGTTGAAGGAAGGAAAACTTACCATTATACAAACAGGCTAAAAGAATTCATGTCTACCAATAATGCAGAGATCATGGATCTCAGGGACCTCAGGTCCAGTGGATATATCTACATCACATCTCCTGTGTCTATGGCCCAGGCAACATTGCCGAAAAGGAGATGGAAAGATTGTAAGAGCCAGAATACCAGGAAGTCTTCTATAAAAACAGTCTCTTCTAGAAATGGCTGCATAAACAAGACCATAGAAATATCAGTGGGTATGTTAACATGGAAGGGGTGACAGGGACTCAGCCCCAGACTGAACTACAGGCAACCAATGGATGCTGGAAACAGGAAACTAGCCTCTGCAAAACTAAGCCTCCTTACTAGTTGTCCAAAGCAAAGCAGTCAGCCTTGAAACCATATACACACGACTAACAAAAATAGACTCAGTATGTTCTATTTTTATAAATTTATGTATAGATACATATAATAAAAAATAAAGAGATATCGACTTGAAGGGACATGGGAGGGCACTGAGGATGGGTAATTAAGAGAAGCTAGAGTGAGGAAAGGAAGAAGGAAAGTTATATAATTATATTTAAATTAAAAACATTAGGAAGAAAAGAATTTATGTTCACCAAGTCAGTCAGAGCAATAAATGTATTTATGATAATGTGGAAGAAAAACAAATGAAATTATTATTACTGAACACAAATTATGACTGGAGATATAAATAGAAGAAGCAAAAACAGCAGCAGCAATAACAAAACAACCAAAAGAGAAAACTAAATCCCAAATAAAACAAAATCACCAAATGCCTTCAGTAACACAGACCTTTCAATAATAACAAACAGTACTTGAGTAGCAATGGCTGCAACTTTTCAATCAAAGAACACAAGCTGAATGAATGGATTAAGAAAGAAAACACCACCTTGCTGTTGTCTACACGAATCTCATATTAGCTTTAAAGATAAAGTGAAAGGATGGAAAAATATTCTGAGTAAATGGGATCAGGAAGCAAGCAGGAATTGCCATTCTAATATGCGGCAAAATTGATATCAAACTAAAACTAATAAGAAGTAATAAAGAAGGGCATGGAATTCTGATCAAGGAAAGAGTTAGCCAAGAAGACATTACAATTCCCTGGGAACCCACAGGCCATGCTGACCTGGGAAGTAGCTAGGCAATCTATATGTTTCTTCCTCCCCTCCAAATCCAATTCCCCACCCTCATCTTCAGCTCTGAAGCAGACTCCCAGCTGGCAGGATCTCACAAGTATCCCCTACCAGGCAACCCACAGCTACCATACTCTTCTAAGAGTGAGAGAGCAACAGAGATCAATGAATGGAAACCTACCCAATGAAGATAAGACCAGATATCAGCACCTAGAGTTGTAATTTCCCCAAACCCAGTTGCCTAGGAGCCAGTTTAAAAACCACCAAAACATCCAGGATAATGTCTCTACAAGAGTCCAGCAACCTTACTACCGTAGGCCTTGAGAACGCCCATACAGCTGAAGCACAAGACAAGGATTTCAGTGCAGTCTTTTTTGAATATATTAGTGGTCCTTAAAGAGAGTATAAATGAATCCATGAATGAAATTATAAAAAAACATAAACAGCAGAATGAAAGGAAGAAAACAGTTCAAGACAAGAATGTTGAAATAGAATCCATAAAGAAAACCCAAGCTGAGGGAAATCTGGAAATGAAAATTTTAGGACCTCAAACAGGAACCTCACCAAATAAAACAAGAAATGAAAGAGAGAATCTAAGGCACTGAGACATAAGAGAAGACATGGGTATTTCTTGGTCAAAGAAATTTTAAATCTAAAAAATCCTGGCATAAAACATCCAGGAAATCTGTGATACTATGAAATGACCAAATGTAAAAATAATAGGAACAGAGGAAAGAGAAGAAACCCATGCCAAAGGCACAGAAAACATTAAAAAAATTTTTTATTGCTTTATAAATAATACCATTCAAAATTCTTACTTTCTCCCCTCCACCCATTTCCTTTCTGCTCCCCCATTCACCTTCCCCCTCCCCCTCCAATCCTAAGAGAGGGCAGGGAATCCTGCCCTGTGGGAAGTCCAAGGCCCTCCCCCCTCCATCCAGGCCTAGGAAGGTGTGCATCCAAACAGACTAGGATCCCAAAAAGCCAGTACATGCAGTAGAAACAAATTCTTGTGCCGTTGTCATTGGCTTCTCAGTCAGCCCCCATTGTCAGTCACATTCAGAGAGTCAGGTTTGATCGCATGCACATTCAGTCCCGGTTCAGCTGGCTTTGGCGAGCTCCCATTAAAACAGGCACACTGTCTCAGGGGGTGGACCAACCCCATGCCGTCCTAACATCTTTGCTCATCTTCTGCCCTCCTTCTGCTCTTCAACTGGACCTTGGGAGCTCAGTCCAGAGCTCTGATGCAGGTCTCTGTCTCTATCTAAATCCATCGCCGGATGAAGGTTCTATGGTGATATTCGAGATAATCATCAGTGAGATAGTGGGGCAAGGCCATTTCAGGCACCCTCTCCTCTACTACTCAAGGACCTAGCTGGGGACATCCCCGTGGACACCTGGGAATCCCTCTAGAGCCAAGTCTCTTGCCGACCATAAAATGGCTTTCTTAACACAGAAATCATTTTCAACAAAATCAGAAGAAAATTTCTCTAACCTAAAAAGAAAGGTGCCTATCAAGGTAGAAGGAACATGCAGAACACCAAATAGATGGGACCAGAAAACAAATTCCCTTTAACACATAAAAGTAAAAACAGTAACAAAGAAAGAATACTAAAAGCTTCAAGGGAAAAAAGACCAAATAGCATATGAAGGTAGATCTATTAGAATTATACGTGACTTCTCAATTTTGAGACTTTAAAATCCAGAAGGGCTTGAAGGATGTTCTACAAACTCTAAGAGACCACAGATTCCAGCTCAGACCACAATACTCAGAAAAACTCTCCTTTGCAATAGATGGAGAAAGACAATTCATGATTAAAGAAAAAACTAATTTCAAACAGTATCTATCTATAAATCCAGCCCGATAGAAGTTTCTAGGAGGAAAACTAACTGAAGAGGTCAAGAACATCCCCAAAAATGAGGAATAAATAATTCCAGGCCAGCAAACCAAAAGAGGAGAGAAAACCCCACCACAAGAATAAAATATCAGAAATCAACAAACACAGTTCATTGATATCTCTAACATCAGTGGTGTCAATTCCTGAATAAAAAGATACAGACTAACAGAATGGATGCAAAATCTCCTGTTGAATCCAAGAAGCAGACTTTACCATCAGTGATAGTCATCACTCCAGGAGAAAAGTTCTGAAAAAGATATTTGAAGCAAATGGACCTAAGAAGCAAGCTGATGTAGCCATTTTAAGGCCTGACAAAGTAGAGTTCAAAACAATACTAACCAGAAGAGATAGGGAATGACACTACATATTCATCAAAGGGAGAATCCACCAAGAGGATATTGCAATTGTTAAAATACATGCACCAAACTAGTTCATAAAGGAAACACTATTAAAGCTTAAATCAGACATTGACCCTCACATAGTGATAGTGAATGACTTTACTACCCTACTACCACTAGTAGGCAGGTCATCCAGACAAAAACTAAGCAGAAATCCTAGAGCTATCTGATGTCATAAAACAAGTGGACCTAACATATTTACAGAACATTTCACCCAAATCCAGAGCAATGTACCATCTTCTTAGTACCTCATGGAACTATCTCCAAAACTGACCACATACTTGAACATAAAGCAAGTCTCAAAAAATAAAAAAAACTGAAATAACACCCTGCATCCTATGAGATTATGGATTAAAGCTGGATTGAAACAACAACAACAGAAAATTTAGAACTCATTGAAATGGTAAAACTCACTACTGAATGAAAAATGGTCGAGAAAGAAATAAAGAAGGAACTTTCTTAAATTAAATGAAAACAAATGCACAACATACCCAAACTTACAGAACACAATGAAAATGGTTCTAAGAGGCATTAGAACAAACAGAAGAAATCACACCCAAAAGGAGTAGACAGCAGGAAATACTCAGGGACGAAAAAAATAGGAACAAAATAATGCAAAGAATCAATGAAACTAAGAAGAGTTGATTCATTGTGGCTGTCAGATGATGGAAGTCACAAAATCATCCCAAACCAGTTCAGAATTATGAATAATAAAAGGGTTATTTATTTAAGGGAAACTTACAGATCACTGTCCTAGATAACAGTCCTCAGCGCAAAGAACAGAGTCTAGCAGCTGGAAGCAGACGCTGGAAGCAGGAGAGAGGGTGCGCAGTTTACAACTGCTTTTAGAGTATCAGAGACCACACTCAAGTGGGCTGGTATCTTAAAGGCTAATGTCTGAAGTAGTGGAATGTGGTCCCACAGCTACTATCAATAAGAATTGATAAGGACACACACTTACCCAAATCAACTAAAAGGCAGAGAGAGAAGATTCAAATGAACAAAATCAGAAATGAAAAGGGGGACATAATAACAGACACCAAGGAAATCTAGAGAATCATAAGGACATACTTTAAAAACCTACAGTCCATCAAATTGGAAAACCTGAAAGAAATGGATAAATTTATCAATATATACCACATACCAAAGTTAAACCAAGATCAGATAAGCAATTTAATCAGACCTAGAATTCCCAGTCAAAGAGAAATGGGATACAGAGCTAAATAGAGAATTCTCAAAAAAGGATACTCAAATGGCTAAGAAACACTTAAAAGAATGTTTATGTTTTTAGGTATCAGGGAAATGCAAATTAAAACTGTTGCAGAATTTTATTTTAAGATGTACTGTAGAAGGAGGCTGCTCAGACCCAAAATAGTCACACAGAAACTGTATTAGTTAAATCACTGCTTGGCCTATTAGCTTGTGCATATTTCTGGCTAGCTCTTACATCTTAAATTAACCCTTTTCTATTAATCTCTGTATCACCATGTGAGTGAGGCCTACTGGTAAGATTCTGTCAGGTGTCCAGCGTCTGTCTCCTCCAGCGCCGGCTACATGGCATCCTCCTGATTCTGCCTACTCTCTCTCTACATCTGTGTTTGGATTTCCTCTGGCTTTACTCTGTTAAGCCATTGGCTGAAAGCAGCTTTATTCATTAACCAATAAAAGCAACACATATACAGAAGGACTTCCCACATTGCATTTGTTTATGCTGTGGAACATTTGTTTAATGATGCAAAGATGTGTTGCATTCTTTTATGTTGCATTTGTTTAACTCTGTGAAGCAGTGTTACTTTGCCTGTCTAAAACAGCTGATTGGTCTAATGAAAAGCTGGATGGCCAAAAGCAAGGCAGGAAAAATGATAGGTGGGGCTGGCAGGAAGAGAGAATAAATAGAAGGAGAAAAGAGGGGTAAGGAGCAAGGGAGAAAGAACGAGGAGAGGAGACCATCAGGAGCCAAGCACCCTGCTATACAACAAGCTACAGAGTAAGAAGGATGTGTAGAAATAGAGAAAGGTAAAAGCCCAGAGGCAAAAGATAGATGGAATAATCTTTTAAACATTTTATTCACATTTATTTTTTGCTTTTATTGTGCTCACAGAAAATTATAACACCTTAAGCAGGAGTTGAATTAGCAATGTTTGTAAGCAAAGTTACATCCCAGCTCTAAGATAAATTAGTCAAAGCGTCTCCAGTATTTACAAACCACAATATATGAGATGCTGCAGAAAACCACTGCATCTGAAGATCTGTTTTCTTTCATTCTCTGGAAAAGAAAGCATTGTCTGCTGTAACGAAAAGCTCACCACAGTATAAACAGTAACCACTCCACTTATCACAGCTTGGCTGAGTTTACAATTTGTGTTTAAAAAATCCAATATGACTGAAGTTTTACAAAAATGGGCAGAGCAGAGAGTTAAAACCTTCATGTACTTCTGAAGGATACCAAAATTTGTTTTTATACAACAGTCACAGTTAAAGACACCCTGCTGGTAATACATAATTATACTTTATTAAGATCATAACCAGCAATAAACAATAAAGCCTCTACAACTTGTAATTCTCTGTAATCACTGACTGGCACAGCTAACATGAGATAAGCGAGAAGTTCCTATGGCTTAGATGAACTCCTAAGACTATGATCTCTCTCTCTCTCTTTTTTAAATCTGGGTATTGGTGTTTTATTTATTTATTTTCTTTTTTCTTCTTATTCAAAACTTGTAGTGTTGTATACTTGCCTCACAAAATACATTGCAATGCTTTTATTTTAAAAAAATAAAATAAAAACACAACAAAGCAAACACAAATCCTAAGCTTTATATATTCCTAGTAGCATATTTCTGGGCGATGTTGTGCACTGCTTCAGTTTCTTATAGTGGTCCCCATCACTTCATTTGATATTTCTTTTTGAGCCACCCACCTCCTTCATGTATGGGCATGCCCATAGTTTGGACAAAGAAAGTTTACATTTTTTTAAAATAAGGATGCAACATATGCAAAACATTAATACTGATGCATAAAAGTTAAAAATAAAAGCAGAGGAGGCTGTCTACACTGTTCTCCACCTGTTGGAATGGTGGTAACAATGATTTGAGATGGGATCTGTGGGAAAGGGGACTTAAAAAAAACAAACAAAATTTGATGCTAAAACATAGTGTCATCTTGTCCCCCTTCCCAGGGCAATCCTTGTGTCCCTCTTAGGGTCCTCCTTGTTACCTAGCTTGTCTGGAGCAGTGGATTGTAGCCTGGTTATTCTTTACTTTACATCAAATATGTACTTATGAGTGAGTGCATACCGTGTTTGTTTTTCTGAGTCTGGATCACTTCACTCAGGATGATATTTTTCTAGTTTCATCCACTTGCCTGCAAATTTCATGATGTCATTGTTTTTTTTTAACAGCTGAGTAATACTCTATTGTATAAATACACCACATTTTCTTTATTCTTTGGTTGAAAGGCATCTAGGTTTTCAGGTTCTGGATATTATGAATAGTGCTGTTGTGGAGAACTTTAAGTCTTTGAAGAAAGAAATTGAAGAAGACATCAGAAAATAGAAAGATCTCCCATGCTCTTGGGTAGGTATGATCGACATAATAAAAATGACAATCTTACTAAAAACAATTTACAGATTCAGTGCAATCCTCATCAAAAATGCCAACACAATTCTTTATAGACCTCAAAAGAACAATACTCAACTTCATGTGGAAAAACCAAAAACCCAAGACTAAAACAATTTTGTACAATAAAGAAACTTCTAGAGGCATTACCATCCCTGACTTCAAGCTTTGCTATAGAGCTATAGTAACTAAAACAGCTTGGTATTGGCATAAAACATACAGGTGGATCAATAGGATCAAATTGAAGACCGTGACATTAATCCACACACAGATGCACACCTGATTTTTGACAAAGAAGCCAAAACTGTACAATGGAAAAAAGAAAGCATCTTCAATATGTGGTGCTGGCATAACTTGATATCAACATGTAGAAGAATGAAAACTGATCCATATCTATCACCATGCACAAATCTCAAGTCCAAGTGAATCAGAGACGTCAACATAAATCCAATTACATTGAGCCTGAAAGAAGAGAAAGTGAGAAGTAGCCTTGAACACATTAGCACAGACTATAGCACCAGTAGCACAGACACTGAGAGCAATAATCAGTGAATGGGATTCCACCAAACTGAAAAGCTTCTGTAAGGCAAAGCTCATGGTAAATAGGCAAAACGACAGCCTACAGAATGGGAAAAATCTTCACCAATCCCACATCTGACAGAGGACTGATTTCCAAAATATACAAAGAACTCAGGAAAGTAGACACCAAAATACCAAATAATCCAATTAAAATATGTGGTAAAGATCCAAACAGAAAATTCTCAGCAGAGGAATTTCAGATGGCCAAAGGGCATTTAAGGAAATGGTCAACATCTTTAGCCATTAGGGAAATGCAAATCAAAATGACTCCGAGATACCATCATACACCTGTTAGAATGGTTAAGATCAAAAACACTGATGATAGTTTATGCTGGAGAGGATGTGGAGTAAGGAGAACACTCCTCTACTGCTGATGGGAGAGCAAACTTGTATAGCCACTTTGGAACTCAGTAACGCAGTTTCTCAGAATACTGGGAATCCATTTATTTCAAGACCCCCATAGCATTCTTAGGCATATACCCAAAGGATGCTCAATCATACCAAGGACACTTGTTCAACTATGTTCATAGATGGGGTAATCTAAATTAGGAAAAGCTGGCAAGGAACGAGCCAAGCTGAGGTGGGGCATTCATAAAAAAGAATAAGCCTCCATGTGATTTATTTGGGAGTTGGGTGGTGGGGTCCACCAAAAGAACCAAAGAGCAAAAAGAGTAAAAATTACATCACCACAAACCTATTTGAGATATCATCTTACTCTTGTCAAAATGACTAAAACCAACAGAATAAGTGACCATTCATATTGCCAAGGACATGGACTAAGGAAAAAGCTCATCCATTGCTGCTGGGTATGCAAACTTGTACAGCCACTATGTAAATCATAATGGATAAAGAAAATGTTGTATAATTGAGTAGTCCTCAACCATTAAAAAATTGAAATCTTGAAAATTTCAGATAAATGGATGGAATTGAGATCATTCTGAGTGAGGTATCCCAGACCCAGACAGGCACTGAATGCATTTGCTTACATGTGGATATTAGCTGTTAAGTCAATGATCATCAAGCTATAATCTTAGAACCACATTTTTCTGGAACAGAGTAAGGGACTAGGGAGCACAGATAGAATGTGTTAGGAGAGGGAAATAGAACAGAGAGCTATGGATGGTGGTAGCCTGGAAAAGGAGGCTCAAGTGGGGAAGGGGAGTGGATGGGGGGATGAGGGAGGGAATATGGGGAAAGACAGTTAAAATTAAGGGCCACTTGAGGGAGAATATGGAAACCCAATACAATAGAAGCTTCTTAAAATGTTTACATATATGAAGTGTGTCTAAATGAAATTGCCAAATAACATGGGAGAGAAGCCCAACTGGACATCTCTTGTCACCAAGTGAATCTTCCAGTATCAGGATTCACCTGATCAAGTTGTTGACCAATAGGGTACCATGGGAAATGCTGAAAAAGCCTGGCTACTGCCGAGGCTTTAGCAAACTGACAGTGGCCATGTTGTGGAGCACAGCATCTGCACAAGTCATTGAACATGAAAGAAGTCAAACTGGTGCTTCCCTAGAGACAGCTTCCCTATTGACTAGTCTTCACAATACTGGAAGCCAAGTCCTGCTGTTCTACCACCGGCATGCAGCAGTAAAATGACTCCTACTGACGTTCTGCCATGCTCACAGATCAGTGGCTTGCTCACACACCACTGGTGAAGCATCCTCCACAGCAGAGTTTACCCAAACCAGACAATGTTTAGAGAGAGAAAGACCTTGGACTACCCAGCCCTAAATTCAAATTTTTCCATCAAATTTCTCCCCTCAGGGTTTAGGAAATTCTGCAAAAGGGTAAACAGAAAGATAATAAGAGCCATGGGGGTGTAAGGCACCTAGGAAACAAGGCCTTGTAGACACAGCATGATGGATTCATGTGTATACTAACAGAGACTGTGGCAGTATGCATACAGCCTGCACAGGTCTGTGCCATTTAGGGTCCCAGAGCAGAAAAGGAGAAGTAGACACATGCCCCCATCGCTAACCCAGAAGTTATCTCCAATTGATCGCTACTTGAAATTGAAAAATTAGTTTTCTCCGAGGAAGTTTCACTTGGGAAGCAAAGCACAATTAAGTTTAGGCTCCACGCTGAAAGAATGCCAATGGGAAATGAGCTCTATGGCACCTTTGGGGGTTTCATTGTCTCGAAATGATAATATCAAGGAAGGGCCTTGTTGTTGTTCTTTATATCCTTGCAGGCCTTCTGCCTACGTATTATGGTTTCTGGACTTGTGTTTTAAGGGATTCCCGTGTGTGCAAATGGGTGTCTCCTCATCTACGTGCATTTCTTGTGCTTTTTCTTTCGCTCTTTTTCTTTTGCTGGTGTTTCATCCCATCCTAACTAATTTGTTTTTGTTCTACCTGATTTTACTTTATTATTATTCATTTCACGTTTCTTTGTTTTCTAAGGAGAGACAAAATGGGTTTGAATCCAGATGGCAGGGTACGTGGGGGAGGAACTGGGAGGTGGAGCTGGGGAGGGCACAACGATCAGAATATATTGTATGAAAAAATCTATTTTAATGAAGGAAAAAGAGAAGACATTACAATTCTCAACATATATACATTAAACTCTGGTGCACCAAGGTCTTTAAAAGTGGGTCACTGGAATTAAAGACACAGATTAATAACGACCAATAGTATTTTGTGATTTCTTTTTTTTTTAAACATAATTCTTTATTGTTTGGGAATTTCATATCATGCACCCCAATCCCACTCACCTCTCAGTCCTTCCATATCCTCCTCTTACCCCTGCAGGATCCTCCAAAGAATTCCTCAAATCAAACACACACACACACACACACACACACACACACCCCAACCCACTTTGCTCCTCCATATTTCCAACACCTTTTCGTTCATCCAGTGGCATTGCTTCTGCGGTGTGTCATGCTGTGTAACCTTTTGTCCAATCAGTTCCACTCATAATGAGTCATTACTCTGGTTCAAGGCCTCTGGCACACCATCACTGAACCTCACTGAAATGTCTCTCGGATATCTTGCTGTTGCCTCGAGTCATGGAGATCCTGCCATTATCTTTCAGCAGGACCAGTCCCTTCACATACCTCAGCAGGTTATAGATGTGGTAGATATTAGTGTGGGCCAATTGAAGGCCCAGGATGTGGGTCTGGATGGTAGATGAGCTGGTTGGTCTGGGCTACTGGAACTACCACCCTCAGGCAAGGTGTGGTGCCAGCTTTCTTAGGTCCATGTCATAGCGGCCATCTCTCCCGTGCCTGTGGGATGGGGTGGCGCCATCTCTCCTGAGTGTGGGGACCAGTTCTCCCATGGGTGGCAGGGCCAGCTCTCCTCCTGCAATGTCTAAGGATGGGCAGAGCCAGCCATCCCAAAGACAGTAAGGGGTATGGCTGGTCAGTACTGCTCACAGATTCCAACATACGTGGTTTCTATGACTCCCTGTGGTAACACGGGCCATGGATATAATCACAGGCCCCAGCTGCAGCAGGACCACAGGCCCAGGCATGGCCCTCAGCAGCAGCTTGGGCTCTAATGTCACAATAGCCCAACTAGCAGCAAAGGCCATCCAGAGCAGTATGGCTCGATGGCGGTAATACTGCTTCGGACACTAACTTAGTTAGGGTTTTATTGTTGTGAAGAAACACCATTACCAAGGCAATTCTTATAAAAAGCACTTAATTGGGTTGGCTCACTTACAGTTTCAAAGGTTTAGTCCATTACATCATGGCAGGGAACATGGCAGTATTCAGGCAGATGTGATAACAGGGTCTTGACTGTCACACTGCAAGAAACTTGAGCAGTAGAGACCTCAAAGCTGGCCCCCATGGTGACACACTTCCTTCAACAAGGCCACACCTCCTAGTAGTGCCACTCCCTTTGAGGGTCATTTTCTGTCAAACCACTGCAGAAACCAACATGGTCTCAGGTGGCTGCTGAGATCTCAGCATCTGCACAGTCCTTGATGATGACAGGAGCCACAGACATCAACCCAGACCCTAAGCAGCAGCCATGGCTTCAACACCACCATGGCCCTGTATGGANNTGGAAAGTATGGCTAGCCTGTGTGGACAGGTGGTTAGCCAGGACAGTATGACCACAGTGGTGGCATGGTGCTCAGGTACCAACATGGCCACAGGTTGTGGTCTAGACCCCAGGCATTCATGTGGCTTTTGGTGTCAGCCTGGGCCACAAGCATCAATACACACCCTGACTGTGGTGAGACCACAGTAATTTGAGGGTTCAGTACTCCACTTTCTCCAATAGACAGGTCATACGGACAAAATAATAAGCAGAGAAACAGTGGAATCAAATGATGTCACATGTTAAATGCACCAAAGAGAGTCCTACAGAATATTCTACCCAAACACCAGTTAATGTATGTTCTGTTCAGCAGCTCATGGAAGGACTATATCCTGGAACACAAAGCAAATCTCAAAAAATACAGAAAAATTGAAATAGTTCTGTGTTTTCTTTCTGACTTTAACACAATAAAACAAAATAAGAGCAAACTAATCTCTAGTAAGTACAAGACTTCATGGCTATTAAGTAATTCATTATTAAATTATGAAAGGGTCAAATAAGAAATAAAAAATTCCTGGAAATAAATGAAAATGAAAACAATACAACAAAACCTCTGAGACACATTAAAAGCAGTTCTAAGAGGGATGTTTATAGCCCTAAGTGACAACATTAAAAAAGATCAGAAAATGACAAATAAATGACATACTGATGTGACTCAAGAGGTTGGGAAAGAAAAGCAAATTAAACTCAAACCCAGTAGAAGGCAAGACGTATTAATAAAAAAAAATCAAAGCAGAAGTTAATGAAACAGAACCAAAGGAAACAATACAAAAATCAATGAACCGAAGAACTGGTTCTTTGAGGAGATAAAATTGACAGACCCTTGGCTCAAATAACCAAAAGAAAGGGACAACTCAAACTAAGGGAGTCACAAGTGAATGGGGAAATCTCATAGCCCATACCAAAAACTTCAGACTCTTTTAATGGAATACTTAAAATATCCAAGCTCCTTTTAAATTTGGAAAGTCTAAGAAAAAAAGTAGTTTTCCAGGTTCATCCAAACTTCAAAGTTAACCCGGTGAATTTAGTGAGGTTCCTTACTTGTCAATCAGCTCACCAGCCCAGAATTCCCCAAATTTGATTGATTTGAATACCAATTTTTTTTCTGTATACCCAGGACTGCACAAAACCTCTCAGGTGAGAAGGGGCCATGAGTGGCAGAAGTTTAAGGAGCCATGGAATAAAGGACTCAGCAATGAGCCCATACAGCTACAGCTACCTAATTCTAATAGATGCTCACCTTAGTATTGATCTGAAATGACTTATTTTCAAATTGACCTGTACCTTTAAAATGCTTGCACTAAAAATACCCCAGAATTTCTCTTTTTGACTTAGATTCTGATCACTATTAATGGGGATTTAGTCGGAAATTTTAAGAAGCACAGCAGTATTTTAATAAAGAATTATAAAGAATATATATTTCCTAGCGTGTTAGAAAGCAAATTGAAAACAATACAATTGGGGGAAAGAAGAGGAACTTGAAGTTTGGGGGAAGTGTGGAGCTGGGTCACCCCTGTTGTGAAAGGTGTTCCAGGGCTCTGATGGTGGATCTCCCTGTTGGTCCTGGCGTGTGTGAAGGAGTGTAATAATGCTGATTTTAGTGAGCGGGCAACAGTGCAAACTGGCATCATCTGTGCCACTGAGTCCAGCTGTGGTTCTTAGGGTGGGGAAGTTTGTCGGCCACTGCTAACAGGGACCGTAAGCAGGCTGGAGCATGACCCTTGTTCTCGTCCTTTCACCCATCCTTTAGCGCCCCCTAGTGCCAACGTCTAACTCACATTCTAAAAAGAAATCTTAGCAGAGTCCCAGTCCTATGGGACAAAGAGAATGCAGGCCTGGCTGGAAGGTGAGAGACTGAGTTTTTAGTCCCAGAGCCTGGTAGACACCAAGTCTATCATTTTGAAATTGAAGTGTGAATGTGAGGAACGTGCCCTCTCAAATTTTAAAACAATGTTATAAAGAGTTTGGAATTAGCATCAGAATAGAAAATAAAGAGTAAGCTCTACTCAGTAATCTTTATAAAAGGGCCACGTGCATGCCCACACCTCTGTGTGTGTGTGTGTGTGCGCGCGCGCGCACCCACACACTTTTTATACAAAATATTTTGATTATAGTCTTTCTCACCAGATCTTCTCCATCTCCCTACCCATCAACTTCACGTTCTCATTCCTTCTCAAACAACAACCCAGGTAAAAACATCAAAATGCCAAAACAGAAATAAAAATATACAAATGAATAAAAAATAAGATTAAAAATGCTAAAACAAAAAGTGCACACACACACACACACACACAATTTTGCTTCATGTTACCAACTACTGTTGGTCATGGGGCCAGCTCTGGACCTGGATTGTAGTTCATATACCAGAGTATTTTGTGTGAAAATTTTATTTGGGTCCCAAGTGAGATCCAGGTATATGAAAATCCTAACTATAAAAGGTAAGGCTGCGCAGTGTATCAAAAAAGACGTAGAGGAATGTCGGGGCATAATTATGGTAAATGAATGTTTAAGTCAGACCCACAGCATCATCCACACGATCAAACTGGGCTTTCTACTCAGCGAAGGAGAGCACTGGGAGAAGATACTTACGGCTTCTGTATCTGACAAGAGATGTAAGTCTAGGTTGTACATGAAATGGTACTGAATCATGGGGGGCGAATCATCAGTCTTGGTAATGCCACAGTGGTGGGCACTGTTTAGTTGCCCATGCTCCTGTAGATAGCCCTCCATTCATGCTCGCGTAAGCAACCCAACAAAAGCCAGTGGGTTACAAAACTGACATCACACTGACAATAGAACCCAGGGTCTCCTGGCCAAGTGCTCCACGACTGAGTTACACCCCCAGATCTTGGAACTTTACTTTTCACCAGCGTTAAGTGCCTGTCCTATGTCCAGTGTGGGAAGCTGTCTTGCACTACAATCTCATAGCAAACAGGCTCTACAGTCTGCTTGCACAGGTATCAGGGCTTTATGATCATCAGATGTTTGATTACCCCCCATCCTCTACCTACTTGGGCCTCTACTCTTTCCAGGTGCCCAATATATATCTATCCTACAAAGACTTCTCAGATGCAGTCTGCCTTGAAGCCCTTCTTGCTGTCTTTAAGCAAGTAGAATTCCCCTTTTGGTGAGCCCCCATGTTTCTGTCACTCTTCCATGACCTTCGCCACACTCTACATAATAAGGTTTCATGTGCTTATTTTGACTTTTAGACAACAAAGTATTAAGGACAAACCCTGAATGGTTCTCTCTGTCTCTCTGTCTGTCTCCATCTTGCTGTCTCTGTCTCTGTGTCTGTGTCTCTGTCTCTGTGTCTCTGTCTCTGTCTCTCTCTGTCTCTCTCTGTCTCTCTCTGTCTCTCTCTC
>LOEQ01007882.1:71068-88882 GCA_001685075.1 Bramus lutescens
AGCCCCCCCCCCTTTCGTTAGGGATTCTTCTTTCTTGAGGTCTGAGCATTCCACACACACCCTCTGGAGTCTGCCCTCAAGGAGGGAGGAACAAGTTTCAAGTCTTTGATGTTACTTGTACTAGTTGTAAGTTCTCTTCTTTCTTTTTTTTGTTAAATTATATTCAGTTTGAATATTCAAGAGACTTGATTCTGAGAAAAAACGGTGGCATATTTGGGCTGTCCTATCCCTGCTGGTCCTGTGTCTCTACACATAAAGCAGAAAACTCTCTAGATTCAGTGATGGGGCAATGCACAGAAGGCTTGATTTCTGGATGCAGAGGCTCCTATCTTATACTTATATCAGAATAATTGAGGGTATTTCTGTGTCCCACTTTCCTCATTTGTCAAATCAGTGTGATCATGGTAGAGTACTTGGAGAAATGATTGATCTTTGCTCTAATTGAGAAAGGTTTCCTCAATAGCACAAAATGAAAGCTTTTGTCCTTGTGTTGAGACCTTTCAAAGAAGGAGATAATAACTATACCACTAGCTGCTTTATGCTTTCTGAAACCATTAGAGATGCATGATATCATTTGGTCAATTGGCAGGAAAGCTATATGGCTTACATGCAGCAGGGCTATTGTTCACTATAAACAAAGACAGCTCCACTCAGATAGGTTGATCCCACCTGATGATGGCAGATCTAGACCCAGGACAAGGATGACCCAACTGCTGGTTGGATATTTCTTCACAAAATACTTGCTTAGGCCAGATGACATTAGGCTAGGTTTTTGTTGTTTCAGTTACTAAATATAAGAACCACATTTTTTTCTGTCAGTTACAAGAATATTGCAGTGTCTGAAATTGTAAGAATCTTGAAATTGTCTCTTGGACAAAAAAGGGTAAATCTCACCTGCGATATGATGACATACCACTTTATTGCATCATTGAAGGGATTTGGAGAGTTGGGGGGAAAGGCCCTGTACAACAGTGGAGTCAGCTCACTGAACATCTAGGGCTGCATTCAATAAACGCTTCTTTGTGCTAACTGTAGCCCTTGATTGATGGTGATTCATTCTATACAACTGTGTCATGGACAATTCCCTAGACATAAAAGGGTTTGTTGTTGTTGGATTTTTGGTTGTTTGTTTATTTGTTTGTTTGTAACTTTCTCTCATGAAACTTTAGACATTAAAAATAAATTACAAATTCAAGCAAATATGAAAATTTAATTACCATCAGTCTTGCAGCCTGCACTATAGTTTTAAGTGGCTCTTTATACATTAGGCATTATGTATGTCAAAGTCTTTATTGCCTGCGTTACCTGGTTAATCTACCATTAACCTCATTTTATAGATGAGGAAACATGCAAATGTATTCTGTCAAGCTTCATAGATCTGAAACTTGGGTTTGAATTCAGTCAGGCTTGGTTCTTTTCTGCCTATGAGCAATTCCAAGCTCCTGCTAGTATAAAAATCCTGAGTGTATGAGGAAGAATAGTAAGGAGTTTTACCTAAGAGTACTGTTAAAATAATTCTTTTACTTTCCTGTCCATCCTCCATGTAGGAAGCAATTGTTGTGTACAAGATTCTTTTTCGGGTTCCAGAGAGATGGTGAATTATAGATCAGTGATCCCTTAAGAAACCTAAGGGTTGCTAGGAAAGGCAAGAGAGTCCAGAAGCAATAACCCCGTGTTACATATGCTATTCTTGAAGTAGGAACAAAGCCTGTGGGATAGAGAGAAAGTCAGCCCGGGGAATGTTTGTGATGTTTCTGAGGAGACTGGGACCTGAAGGTCACATTTTAATTTCTAAAGGCTTCTTTCTCAGACAGTTTGCTGTCTTTCCTGAAAAATCATCTCTGTCCATTTCTATTAACTATGTGTGGTCTCATAGTATAGGCAGAGGCTGCCAGGCACAGGGCCTTGGCCACCAGCTGTATGGCACAAATGGGCAGCAGAGCAGGGACTGTGGGTAATGGCTCAGCCACTACAGAACCTTCACACGGACAGCCTCCTCTTCATCAAGACAAGACTTCTGTCAGTCAAACTGGGCCAAACCCTTAGAAGGCAAAGCCACTACAACCTCCAGGAAGAACTGAAAGCCTTCCAGGCACTCTGCAATGAGTTTTCTAGTCATCCCCTCTTGGGTTTCCCTGGGTCCTCTGCTACCTTGAAGGAAATTATTTGCTTTGATATCACTCCCTGATAGTAGTCTGCATATCTAGGTCTTCTTTAGATGGATGAATATTTTAAAGAAATGTTAATTTACAAATTAAGTTTTAGCCTTTTCCACATAACTCATTCTCACACATTAAAGTATGTATAAAACAAACCAACAGAAGTCTCTCCCCTTAGATGCATAATTCTGGTTTGGCCTTTGCTAGAATGAGATTTTAATGTGTTTGTTTCAGTAAAAGTAAATGAAAAAAAATGATGTTGAATATTACAATGGAATGTATGATTTTTCCTCTCAGTGGATATATTCCATAAATGAGTTAAATGTTTTAAATGTCTGATAGAATTGACAAATGATGGCTCAGTTTATTGTATGAATAATTTCATGGTCTATATTATATTTAAAGAAGAGAATAAAAATCACCTCTGTGGTATAACACTGTGGCATGAACACTTTATTTCACAGAAACTAGATAAAGTTTTATAGTTGTGGTTTTCTCATTATCCTTTCTTCCATTTTCATATTTGAGGCAATCATATTTTAAAGAGAGGTTACAAGTTATTACTCACCCACTAACCCAGGAATTTTACCTGCAATAAGACTGGTGAGAATAAGTGCAAATATCATTAAAAATCAATAAACTTGACAATGTTTTAGGCTACCCTGCCATTTGGTTTTAGCTTGCTCTTGTAAAGGGAGTGTGATTTTTGCATTTGCCAAGAAAGCCTACATCAAGTACTTGAAATCCAACTCTGACAAATTAACTCAGACACCTCTGACTTTGTGATTTCCCCATGCAGAGCACCACACCTTATTAAAATGCCAACATAGTTTACAATGACCTTTCAGAGATAACTGGTTATCTCCTTAAGGCATATATAATTAAACATGGCTATAATGAAAAACATTAGCTATTTCTCTAAAATCAGTATCTGGAACAAAACTTTAATTCCCATTTGGCAGAAGCCTAGATGATGTATTATTTAAGGTTCTCTAGAGGAACAGGACCGATATATAGAAAGGGGATTTGTGTGGTTTACAGGTTGTAGTGCAGTCAGTCCAACAATGGCTGCCTACCAACAGAAGGTTCAAGATTCCAGCAGTTGTTCAAATCCATGAGGCTGGATGTCTCATCTGGTCTTCAGTATACACTGGAACCCTGAAGAAGTAGGCCCTAATGCCAGCAAAGGAATGGACTGCCAGTGAGAGCCAGAGCAAGTAGACAAAGGGAGAGCAGGCTTCCTTCTCCATGCTCCTTCTAGAGGCTGCCAGCAGAAGGTGTGGCCCAGATTAAAGGTGGATCTTACCATTTCTAATGATTTGATTAAGAGCCTCTCCCCCCACCACAAGTGTGTCCAGACATTTTGGTTTTAGTTAATTCCAGATATAGGCAAGTTGCCAACCAAATATAACCATCATAAGTGCACCCCTTGTCAACACACAATCATATCTCCTGATGTCATGCTTAATTTCCAGATGAAAACAATAACTAGGTCATTATTATGCCTAACATGATATAACTATTCCTCATACAATCACAAACACATTACAAATTTAGAATAGATAACAATGTCCCTTGATCGACATTCTTTTAGTATCTCAAGCTTAAATATTAAACACTGATGTTCTCTTAATTGCAGTTATATTACATGACAAAGAAATCAAGGAAGAAAATATAAATATCTGCACAAATATTGTTTTAACAAAATGTTACAGAAAAACTCATGTGAATTTTAATTCTCATTTCTGCAAGTGGTGTTAATAACTATCTTCCTCTACTAATCATTCTGTATTTCCTCCACTCTCAGCAAGCACCTCAGCAGGTCTTGGAATGGGGTGGAATATCATGATGGTGGATAAGGCATTCTGTAAGCCCATGGATGGTGGTTTTGGAAAGAAAAGCAAATCTATAATGAGCATAAATGTCTATTTCAGTAGGACAAAGCATTGTCCTTTCCACACAAGAAGTGGTCCAACCTGCCACTAGGTTGCTAGCTGGTCACCTTGGGGAACGATGCATTCTCAGGAGTTCAATGTCAATCTCTGATATTGGCAGATCTGGCACTCAGCAGCAGCTGGAGGCAGATCACCCTTGGTGAGTGAAGTCCATATTGTCAAGCCCATGGATAACCCACACCTCTGCCACCATGGCTATTTTGTTCATTGGCTCATGGGGCAGAGACATAATGACTAGGGAAAGAGTCTGTCCACAGTACTGGTCGTTCTATCTACTTGATTATTGAACTTCTCCTCAGCTAAAGTCACCTTTTGATGAGAATTTACAGGGACACATGCCTCTTCACTTCCTTCAGCTATCCTCAGATGGCTTCCTCACCAGCTTTCCAGTCATGCTCTTTCCAAATCCATGACCATCCAGCCAACCCATTGGCTACAGCCCATGAGTCACTAAACAATCACACTCATGGCCATTTCTCCTGCAAAGCGAAATGTATGGCCTTGTATAGAGCTTGAGGTTCCACCCACTATGGAGATTTCTATTTGCTAGTGATGTTGGGTTTCCCTCTGTATGCTGTAATATATTTTATTGTCATTGATTAATAAAAAAGCTACTTTCGGCCAATGGCTTAACAGAATATAGCCAGGCAGGAAAAGATACATATAGAGAGAGTAGGCAGAGTCAGGAAGATGCCAAGTAGCCAGCGCAGGAAACAGATATGCTGGAACCTTGCAAGTAAACCATAAGCCTTGGGGTAAAATATAAAATAATAGAAATGGGTTAATTTAAGATGCAAGAACTAGCTAGAAATATGCTTAAGCTATTGGCCAAACAGTTTGCAAATAATATAGTTTCTTTGTGGTTATTTCAGGTCTGGTCAGCCAGAAACTAATGAGCAGTCGTTGCCTACAAATTGGCCCAAACATTGTCTACTACATTCATGTAAACCCTGAGAAAGCTTGGAAAGGGATTCCAGACACAAAAGAGCAGAGTTAAGCATGGCTTCTTGATAGCTGGCATTCTTTTTGGATGGGGCATAGGCTCTCTTTGCTGGTGGCAAGCAGGGCCACTATAGCTCCTTTAAGAAAAGGCTTACTGCCTCAGCATAAGAAATGGTGGTTAGTGCTGACAACACAAATTCTAGCTCTTTCAGGAGGTCAAGCACTTGAATGAGGTTTGCGGCTAGTGTGCTGCAAGTTACTTGGGGGCAGCATGGGCCAACTGGTTACTAGAGTTGAGGTGGTGAGGATGGCTCCCTTCCAGCAGTCTCAGAGGCAGTGAATAGACCTCTGTCATGTTGGAGCCAAAAGGCAAAGCAGCCTTAGTTCTAACCATGCCGCTTAGCATTTTAAGAAGTGATCCTAGTCAGAAAAGGATTACAGATATGCAATAAAGACAGATTCAGATGAAAAAGACCTCTAAATGGGTCACTGTGTTAGATAAATGAATGTAGGCTTAGGAGAGACAGGAAGAAAGAGTATAGAGAGTTATAATATAAAAAGTACAGAAGTCATATATTAAAGGAGTAAAGATAATAAAATAAATATTAAACATGTAAAAAAGTAAGTGTAAAAAAGTCACCTATAGATGAAATATACACAGAGAGTCTGGATTATATACATAAGAATTTTTTTATTGTGAATGAGCTAAGTACAGAGAGACCTTTCATTGTACAGACTGCTAAGCTAAACCACATATACACTTTAAAGGTATCTTGACTTCAAAACTTGGGTCTAAGGATATGTTGCTTTGGAAAAGAGTTTCTGGGTTTGTTTCCACAGATGATGGAATTCTTCTAGGCTAATGTGGTTTGATGGACCAAGACCCCCTGAAATGTCTCCATATATATATATGGAGAGTAGGCAGATTCAGAGAGATGCCATGTAGCCACTGCAGGAGATTGACACACAAGAACCTTGTCAGTAAACCATGGACCTTGTTCTCAAATATCAAATAATAGAAATGAGTTAAATTAAAATGTGAGAGTTAGCTAGAAATACACTAAAGCTATTGGCCAGATAGTACTGCAAATAATATAGTTTCTCTGTGATAATTTAAGGTCTGTGCAACCACAAACAAATGAGCAGTCTTTACCTATATGCTGGTATCTTTCAGGGTTGTTTCAGAAAGGGGTGGTAATGCTATATTTGTCTACTTCTGGGTGGTGCCTGAATAAATTGCAGAATCATCAGTAAATCAGGCAATAGACTTATAATCTTTAGTCAGCTTATTATAGGGCATACCCATGAGGCTATAGGTGCATGCTTAGCAGCAGACAGGATTGTAACAGAAGTAGAAACCATAGACATTTGGAAAACTTATTTTATGTAACTTGCTTCTGCCTTGAGGACCTGCTCAGGCCTGGTCACTTTTATTCTGTTTTCTTTTGATAATGAGCTACTGCTGTGAGTGTCCTATTTTATGCTCATGATGGGCAGCTCAGGTAATATGGCAATGCAGTAGCCCACTGTCAAATGTCCAGTTTCTACTAAGGTCCAATAGTAGGCCAAAATCTGTCTTTCAAAGGGAGAATAGTGGTCTGCAGATGTTTTACTCCAAAAATCCTGAAGTTCTCTTCTGCAACTCACCCATGGATGTTGTAGGAGACTGCTTGTTTGCTTGTTTATTTCCTGGCTGCCCAGACTCCTGAAATAATCACACAGAAACCTTATTATTTGCAATACTGTTTGGCCAATAGCTTAACCATTCTTACATCCTAAACTAGCCCATCTCCATTAATCTGTGTATCGCCATGTGACTGTGGCTTACCAGCAAAGTTTTGGCATTTCTGTCTCTGTCAGTAGCTTCTTGGCTTCTCCTTGACTCGTCCTCCTTTCTCCCAGCATTCAGTTTAGTTTTCCCCACCTATCTCCACCTTGCCCTATCAACAGGCCAAGACAGTTTCTTTATTCACCAATGTTATTTACAGCATACAGAGGGGATCCCACATCACTCCCCACCTACCACTGACATTTCAAGTCTCTGATGGTCACATTAATTTCTACAATTCATCTAAGAATATGATACTAGTTTTGGTCCACTATTTTCCCTGGCAGAGGCAACTTTAAAGACCTTCAGTAACTTTTCAAACCATAATAGACCTCCCTCCACATATCAGGGGACCAAAGTGAGAATTCTTACAACTTTTAAGTGTATCTATCTCAACTATACATTGTAGGGCTGGTGAAACAACCACAGGATGTGTTCAGGGACCCACTGGACCTACTGTGAGTCAGATATCAGACAAAGCTCAATAATCAGCTGATGTCCTTAAGCCCCTACTTTAACTGGAGGTCCACAATGTTTCTTGGGGTCTCTTGGAATTAATTTCAATCAGAATCTGTATCCAACAAACCCCAGAAAATTTGATTGTTTCCTTTCTCCCAGTGTATAGAGCTACTCTTGTAAAAGGTGGGGTTCCCTGGTGAAAATCTAGAGAAAGGCTAACATTAAAACTCTTGTTTGTTTGTTTTAATCATGGTCTTCCTCAGGGGAACCTGGCTGCTCATCCCTTTATTCAAGGGGTTCTGTGTAACATTAGGTTGGGTGCCATTCTGTAACATGAGGGCTGGGCTCTTTGGGGTTTCTGTCCCGCCTGGTACCCACAGCCAGCAAGTCCCAAAGAAAATCACACAGAGATCTCCATAAGATTATAAACTGATTGTCTCATTAGTTCAGGCTTTGTATTAGCTCTTGTAGCTTATATTAACCCATTGTTCTTATCTATGTGAGCCACATGTCTCGGTACCTTTTCTCAGGCAGGCAGGTTACAAAGGCTTCTTTGGTGGTCTGGGCTGGACTGTGGGAAAAGCTTCCTTCTTCCCAGAATTCCCTTGTTCTCATCACCCCGCCTCTACTTCCTGTCTGGTTGACCCACCTATACTTCCTGCCTGGCCAATCAGTGTTTATTTAAAACAAGATTGACAGAATACAGACAATTCTCCCACACCAGTTCTGGGTCTGCAAAGGGGCTCAAGATTGAAAATTGGCTCACAGACCGAGATTTCCTTTTGCCATGATCTAATGGAACCTTTCTTCTATTTGTTTGAGATTTTTTTCTACTTATACAGATCAAACAAAACTGCAATAGGTTTATCTATTTTGCTTGGAAATGTCAGGACTGATTATCCAGTCCCAAAGGTCCTTATGACTCATGCCACCAAAAAATTCACTTTGCCTGTGCTGACCATTTTGGGTCAACCCATTATAGATGTTGCGTTGTCTGTGTTGCCCATTATGATAAATACAACCACCTTACCTTTGGCAATTCAGTGTTTATCTCCAATCTCATCTTTGTGAAGCTCTGGCCTTCATCTCCCATTGGATTGGAAATTACTTGGCCATTTTCATTTCCTACATGGAAAAGTTTTAATTTATCCCAAGTAGCACTCTTGTGAAAGATCCCACACGAGCATATAATAGGCAATTTTTCTATGTTGCTTAAATTTTTAATTTTATATGGTGGGTTTGGTACTATCATTTTATAATGGTGAGAGATGTGAGAAATGCAGGTGAGAGACAGGAATAGCAGAGATGTTTTCTTGTGTGTGTGAGTATGAATGTGTGTGTGTGTGTGTGTGTGTGTCTGTCTGTTACACTTACTTATTAGAATCATACAAACTGTTGGCTTCCCATGCTTGCATTTTGCTTTTGGCAAAGGAGAACCCATTTGGGATATTCTGACAAGATAATAGAGACATAGGGAGTGAGAAAAATCTGAGTTTCTTATGCTAAATTTTAAAGGTTTTGTTTCCTTGGAGATGAGCAGTCCTCCTGATCCTCTCTCCTGGACTCAACTTTCCCAAGGTAATGAACAATGATGCTTCATTGTTTGCAAGCAGAAAAGTGCAGATTGCCTCTGGGGACACTATCTTTTAGCTATGTAGGCAATACAATTATTTCAATTTAAAAAATTTGAATATTGTTTTGAGATCTGTGACACCAAGCTGTAATGGGATGAATACCCTAATTTATGACCAGTGTCAAGTGGAGGGGTTCTGTTAGGCCACAGAAAGAGCAGCTGCAGGTGAGGAGTTTGGAAGGGAGGCGCTCAAGGGATTGCTAACTTGTTTTTCTGGTACAAAAATAGAAACAGAGTCTTTTGAAAAGGTGTGAGCTTTCCTAATGGCTGAACTGGAGTCAGGCATTGACACACACATATGTCACAAGAACTAAGAAGCAACAAGGACAAAAGCTGGGGATGCTTAGCTTTATACTCAACTATAATCATATTGGGGTGGTTTTATCTACAGGACTCCCATTTAGATGTCAGAAATCATGTCTTCTCTGGTGAACTCTGGGCATTTCACCTGAAATATAGGTTTTATACTGCTGTATTAAGTTCGTACTTTTCATTTCCTAAAAGAAAGATGAATGGATTTTAATTTTATCCTGAAAACCAGAATGTTTTCTCTTCCTTAACTTTGGATGTTTACAAGATGGAAAGTACCAGAAAACAGCAATTTAAAATTTCTTTTTCCACTTAGATGATTTTATGCACCAGATAATACGTGATGGAGTGGTGCCCCCTCAAATCCTGGTGCCCATGACCGTCTGTGATAAAGATATCAGTCAAAGTGAAGAGAAGTGAAAGCTGCCAGAACTTGAGTTTTTCTTTAATGGATTCTTCTGGGGATCATAAGTGAAGTTTTCTTTTGAGATAATGTTTTATTTAATGACAGAACTAATGTAAACTGAAACCCATTACATATTCATGAAACTTGACTTGTGCTAAAAGTGTTAATGGGGGAGATCTTGGAAATCAGACTGAAAAATCATAACTGGAAAATAAAAATTCTGTAAGAATTGTTTATCTCTGAGATTCTGTTCTGAGCTAAGTGTGTTCTTTCCCCACTTTTGCTCACACTTCCTAAGACTGTGAAAGTCTCCAAGTTGCTGAAAACTATTCTAACTCAAAACAATGTTTGGAATCCACTGATATGGACAAAGAGTTAGCGAGAAACCCTTGGGAATGTGGGAGCCTCAGAAGTCTAAAGATTGAAATTTCTTTAGGAAGTAGAGGTTTCCCTACTTAGAAAATAAATATAAAATGCAGTAGAAAGTATAAACATGAAAATTTTAAATTTTATTGAACTGAAGTTAATACTTTTAGACTGGTAAGAAAAAGTGAGATACAAAGTAGAAATTTTCTTAGAGAAGGAAATTTAAAAAGAAATATAATAAGGATTAAGGGTCCAGGAAATAGGTGGCATAGTCCCTGTGGGGACAGGGTAGCTTGACGCAGACCAGGCCTGCTTCAAGTATGAGAGGGACTGTCTCAGTGGACACCATAGTCCCTGTGGGGACAGGGTAGCTTGACACAGACCAGGCCTGCTTCAAGTATGGACACCGGGGACTAGAGGATTATTGCAGTCTGCTTCTTCTCAGATCCAGCCTCCATACGGAAAGTTGGCAAAATTTCTTTTGGAAAGATATCATTGAAGCTCAGTCTTATGATGGACTTCCCTGGTGTGTATTGGCTTAGTTAAACAATGTAAGACCCTAACAACAGGGGAGAAAAAGAGGGCAACCAAAAGCACTGTGTCTCACAGACCTTACCTCATCAAGAGAACAATAGACTCCCTTGGGAATCAATTTTAATGTTCCATGAAGCTACCTGAGGACATTCAGTTAAAGTGATTCTTCCTAAAGAGCCAACCCAACTTCCTGCCAGTCCTTTAACATGCTCCTCAGGTAGGCTTCCCAGGCCTTGCAGATGAATGGAATATCTAAAAGAATGATAGAAGAAACATATTACAAAGTGTTTGTAGACCTCACTGTGTAAATGGTGGTAGTTCTTTTGAACCATCAGGATGTAGCCATTGGTTCCCTTCAGACGATCTTCTGAGAGGCCATGCAGAGATGGTGCTCCTTTCAGAAGGGGGATTTCTCATCTTTGGTAAGCAACATAGGAATCTCAGAGTACCTAGGTCCACATTGTACTGCTCTAACACGGGAATGGGTAACTTAAAAGGAGCTTGGCTTGGCTCATGGGTCTGATGGTAGGGGCTTCAAATACTCTGCCAGTGGCATTCTAGTGAAGGTATCTTGGAAATGTCACAGAGTAATGGAAAATCAGGAAGGGAACTGAATGGATGTGAACAGGTGCACACGCACACTTGTCAGCAAGGAAGCAAGAGACTGGGCAGGGACCATCTTCACTGCTGTAGCTTGAATGTAATTGGCCCCCATAAGCTCATGGGGAGTGGAACTATTATAAGTGTACTTGTTGGAGAAAGTGTGTCACTGTGGAGGCAGGCTTTGAGGTCTCACATGTGCTCAAGATACAGGCAAGTGTTTTAGTTCACTTCCTGTTGCCTTCTGATCAGGGTGTAGCCAGCACCATGTCTGTCTTCACACTGTCATGCTCCTTGCTATGATGACAATGGACTGTACCTCTGAATTGTGAGGTACCACCCCCAATTAAATGTTTTTCTTCATAAGAGTTGCCGCGGTCTGTAGTAGGACTTTCCTTTGGGCCACCAGCTCACACATAATGACACAGAGTTGTATTAATTATGAAAGTTTGGCCTTAGCTTTGCCTTGTTTTAACTAGATCATGACTTAATTAACCCATATTTTTAATCTATGCTCTGCCAGATGGCTTGAATACCTCTCCTCAGCACAACAAATCCAACTTTCTCTTAGTCTGCTTGCAAAATTGGGGGGTCTAGATTCCTTCTCTTCCTCTCTCAGCCTTGAAATCCCACCTATCCTCTCCTGCCTAGCTATTGGCCATTCAGCTCTTCATCAAGCCATTCAGAAGGCACATTGGCAAAGACATATCTCCACAGGGTACAGAAAGATTATCCCACAGCAGTGGTCACAGTGTCTCTTCACAGCAATAGAAACCCTAACCAAAACACTCACCATGTGCAACTAGCTGTCTTGGGAATGGAATCCTCTCCTACCAGACCTGTGAGACCCTGCTGTCCATGAGAAAGGAGCCCCCAGGACATAGCCACCTTCTTCCAGTCTCCATCTCTTCCCGTTTCCACTGCCTTCCTTCTGCCACAAGTGGCACATGTCCCAGCACCAGAACCTCTGTGAACACAACATCTCTACCCACAACAGCAACTTTCCTTAGTCTGTTTCATTTTCTTCTGTTTGTTTGAGACACTGTAACTCAGTCTGGCCTCAAACTCCTAACTCTCCTGACTTGGCCCTTCAAGTGCTGGGCTTATGGGTTTTAGCCTCTCTACCGCTCTTCCTTTCCCACTCTTGAAACTTTCTTTTCCAGTGTCATCAGTGCGGAGGTTGAAAGGTCTTGACAAATAAAAACAGAAACGGAACATCACATTCCTACAAATGTCCCAAGGCCAGCAAATTCAAGGGCAATGTTCGTAGCCTGGAGACTCACAGTGAACTCCTCTCAGCTGTCCTGGGTGCCTGACTAGAAGGATTCTGGGCATGAAGGCTAATACACGATCTCCTCTCAACATCTACCTGTCTCCCAGAAAAGCATCCCACCTAGGGTCCAGTTTGGGGAACTCAATTGGCAATTTTTTTGTAAATGGCATCAGTACCATAAATGGAAGCTTCTCCACAAACCCCTTGTTCAAAGGTCTTTGCTACTTTATTTTATGAGAAACCACAACAGCAACAAAGGAACCCTCATTTATGTCACATCCTGACAAGTATTTCTTGGGATTCCAAGGAAACATTGCTTGACTCTTCTTAAACATTCTCAACATAACATGTAATTTATATCTATGAATACCTGTCAACCTTAAGATTCAGCTTTGAAGTACGTTGTTTTCTTTTTAAAATTTTGGTGCTCTGTTGTTTTGTTTGACAGTCTTCCTGTGCAGTCATCCTGGCTGGCCTTGAATAAACAATCCTCCTGTCTCCACTTCCATAGGGCCAGGGTTTCAGGTGTGTGCTACCATACTTTGCTCCTCTAGAGAATTTTATTGTTCTTCATACCAAATGACTAAGTTGTCCACTAATTGTTTTAATCTCTTGCACCCCTCATACTCTCGCATAAATTGTTAAAACTTTTTATTCACATACAGAGTATGCACAGATTATTTTGAACTTGAATTTCTGTATCAAAGCATAAGAAAATCTTAACTATTAATGGCTCAAACAGCATGTTGCGTGAGAAGTGGAAAATGACACCTAGTCCCATACGTTCACTCATAGGAAGCCACAGCAGTAGCTTTGAGGGCTTATAATTTAAAATCGGGAAATAACTTTTGCAAACTAAATGTGTACATATTGTCCAAATTTGAAAGTAAACAAGGGCTTTACAGGAAACATCAGTCTTCTCGGATTCCTGCTTTTAGCAATTCAGTTCCCTCTGTGGAGTCAAATCCTACCACCAATATGTATGCTATGGCTTGTCTTCTCACACTGACCTATGCGTGTTCACAATGCTAAGTTGCCACTCTTTATGTTCAGAACGCAAAAAATTCAGATGCATTTTGCACTTAATTCTCACTTGACACAGGCCCTAAAAATGCATAAATTTTGTTGATATGGTAGCTTTTGCTTGTAATCCCAGGGCTTTGGAGGCTGAGACAAGAGGATTGTCATAGGTTTGAGGCCAATCTTTACTAGAGAGATGTTGTCTAAAAAGAAAATAGCCAAAATATACATTTACATCAAAGTAAATAAGATCTCTGAAATATTTAAGAATAATCTGAATATAAGAAACATGAAATAAATAATGTATTTTATTTTAAAGGTGTTTATTATGTTAAGTTATGAGCCCCTAACCACCAAAACAGGCTCATGTGAAGACTTGGTTCCAAGTGGAAAGGTAGTCAAAGCTGGGGTTTTGGAGAAGTGACTGGATTTTAAGGGCTCTGATCTCATTAACAGATAACTTCTTAATGCATTCACAATGCAGATGCGCTGTGTAGCGTTAGAAAGTCAGGGTTGGGACACATGTGGAGGAAGCAGGTTACAGAGGAATGCCCTGGAAAGATCTACCCTATTCTCAGCTCTCTGTTGACTGATTCCTGCCCACCAAGAGTTAAGCAGCCTATAGTGTGGCCCTATGCCATGAAACCACAGAGCCAGTTGACTAGGGACTAAAATTTCTGAAACTGTGAACCTAAACCAGTCTTTCTTCCTTTGAAATTGCTTCTCTCAATGGTGAAATACTGTGAAATGCTTGGACATTGTAGTAAGTCAGACATTTTCTTTTATCAAAGCAGTATAGAGAGCCAAGGAACTGTCCTGCTAAGAAACACCTTGATTAACAGCTGAGTTACATGAAATTGAAGGAAACTCCCAGGAGATGAAGGAAGACTGGAAAATGATTCAGACCAAAGCTCTGAAGGGCATAGGTACAGCATTCGTGCAAGACCCAGAGAGAGGCTGGAGAGATGGCTCAGCAGTTAAGAGCACTTGCTCCTCTTCCAGAGAACCTGAGTTTGATTCTCAGAACCTGTATCAGGTGGCTCACAACCATCTCTAACTCCAGCGTCAGGTGATCTGATGGCCTTTGACCTTTTCAGGCACCTGCATGTGAGTACATTCACCACATGCAGGTTCACATATTTATATAACTATAAATAATAAATCTTATAAATCAGGAGATATGTCTTTGGACTTCCAGAGGTAGGACGTGGTATTAAGTCCCTTGAAGGAAATCAGAGAACTTTGAATAATTGCACACTCTGTAAAGGGAAACCCAGAAAATAAAACCTGTGCTTCAGTACTGGTAAGCAACAATGGTACTTGCTTTTTTGTCCTGATTCTGAGAAAGGGAACAAAGACAGTTTCTGGAAAGTTCATCATCCTGAGAACATTTTTCTTAACCTGATGTTCCAACCACCAAAAAAATGGGAAACTACATCCAAGAAGTTAGTGTTAAGGGCTATGAGGTCATCAAATACCTGGTTCATCTATAAGAAGTGAGAGTAAGACCACTTTGGAGTCAAACCTTTTAACCCACAGCAGAATTAATTCCCACAGTTAAGAATGAACACACCACAAAATGAGAAAAATCGAAGAATAAAACGCTATGAAAGATTTTTAAACAACCAATAGAACTTTAAGATTTGAAGTGGATGGTCACTGAACCAGAAATCTCAATGTGAAGTCGCAACCCAATCAAAGAAAAAAGTGTTGGAATGAAAGTTCAGAACAGGTGGAAAGAGCCATCTGGCACAAGCACACAAGTTTAAGACATTGAGATAGAGAGAGAAGATTCAGCAGCATCTAGCACTGTGCCTGTGAGCAAGGAGAGGCGAGAGCTGAATTCCTAAGCTGCACTTGAAGGAATCAGCAATCTGAGAAGGCACTGGTTAACATTTCTGAAACAATTTACCTTCCCTGAGATTTTCATCTGGGACAGAGGCAGCTGTGGTTCTAAGACTCAGTCTCTCCCCTCTGGTCAGGTACTCAACCACATTTCTAAGATTGTTTTACTTGTGCCTCACTTGTTATTGTCCCTTTCAACCTCCCCTAGTCTCCCAAGGCCTGGCCTCAGTCACTCCAGAGAATGACGAGTCTACTTAGTTCCTTCTGGAATCACTCTTCTCTTCCCACCTGCCATCTGGGCTGGAGCGTTAACTCAGAAAAAGCAAGCCATTAACAGTGTGCATGTGATCAACTGATGCATCTGAAGACTGTTTTCCACAATCAGGATACAAAATGCCTCACAATGTGGGATACAAAAATGTCTCTATCCTTTCCCATTACCTGTCATTATGAAATCTAGATGAAAGGAATAATCAATATTTAAATATTAGTTCTGTGTTTCCAGAACTAATGTCTGTGTGTCTGCATGCCTGTCATTTACCTATTTATCTGTCTGTCTATCTATCTATCATCCATCTATCTCATAAGGGATTTTCTGAAGAACAAAGACAAAGATCTTATAAAACATACGGAAAGGTTTCATAATCTGGTTGATTACAATGTTTTGCAAGCCAGCAAACAGCAGAACGTTTTGTAAACCAGTAAGTAGAAGTAATAAACCTTGAATGATGCATAATGCCCTTCCGTAGGTTGTGAATATGTGTTGCTTTTATTGGCTGATGACTAAAGTTCCTTTGGCCTATGGCAGTGCAGAATATAGCTAGTCAGGAGAGATAAACTGAATACAGGGAGAAGGAAGGCTGGGTCTGGAGATGCCAGCAGCCACCAGAGAAGCAAGATAAGAGGTAACAAGCCATGAGTCTCATGGTAAAATATAGAATAATGGAAATGAGTAAATTTAAGTTGTAAGAGCTAGTTAATAATAAGCCTGAGATAATAGGCCAAACAATTATAATTAATATTAAGCCTCTAAATGATTATTTCATAAGTGGCTGCAGGCACCAGTGATGGGAGAGAATGCGCATTGTTGAAGCTTTAAAGTTCATTTACTTTCCAATTGCTTGATCCTGCTACCCAGCATATTTTATCTTTCAGGTCCTGGTGAGAAACTCTTAGCCTACATGAAACACCATCCTGAGTATTCACTCAGTCCTAAATCACAACTTGTCATTTTTATCCTATGAATTTTTAAATTATGAACATGTCATTCATGTAACAATTGAAATGCAGAACATTGTTCAAGGATAAGAAAGTCAAACCAACCAATCAACTAATGAACCAAACAAATAAAGAACACCTCTAAAATGTTCATACAACAAAAGATTAAGAAATACCAATCTTGACATACCCCAAAGTCACAAGCTTTCTGGAGTTTCACGCATTAAATCAGTTATTAAGCATGCATAATTGATGGCATCTTGGGTATATCAGTTTTTCTGTAACTTTGTGCTTCTTTTTGAGAGGATCTTCTGAACTCTTCCTGTATCCCAGTGTGAGCCATCACTTACTTGACAGAGAAGTGGCAGATGCCTCAGTAGGTGAACTCTTGACTCCTTCAGATTAGTGAGATGTGCCTTAATGTCTTTGTTTCTTCTGAGATGAAATGTTTTTCTTCTCCTTGAACATTTCTGTTACATTGCTAGAAACCCTGACTATTCTGCAAGATCACGATGTTCTACTCTCGTTTATAATCTTTAAAAAAAATCTTGCCTTGGAATTGTCAAAATAAAAACAAAAATGAAATAGGCATACCTGAGATTTCAGATGACAGCCACCTAATTTCATCTTGAGCTGCACATCCTTAGTCAAAACTAATGATTTTACCTCTGCTGTGGATTGTGCACACTGTGTGCACAAACAGTGATTTTTACCTCCGCTGTGGAGTGTGCACACTGTGTGAATAAACAGTGATTTTACCTCTGCTGTGGAGTGTGCACACTGTGTGAATAAACAGTGATTTTACCTCTGCTGTGGAATGTGCACACTGTGTGCATTAACAGTGATTTTACCTCAGCCATGGAGTGTGCACACTGTGTGTATAAACAGTGATTTTACCTCCACTGTGGAGTGTGCACACTGTGTGCATAAACTGGCACTTGCATGAATTTTTATATGCATCATATTAAGATTCATTTTATATCTATATATATATGTGTGTGTATGTGAACATGGTTTTCTGAAACAAAAATAAGAGATGAAAGTTTTCAAAGAGATTAAATTTAGAGTTTTTGAAACAGAGAGCTTAAATATAATTTCTAATTGTGTAACCTAAGAAAGCAGTGTGAATTATCACAGAATGAAATGGAAAAAACTAAACTAATATATTACTCCCTTATATAAACAAACATAATAATACAAACATAAATTGTTGTTTTAAATTTTTTTATTAAAAATTTCCACCTCCTCCCCTCCTCCCATTTCCCTC
>LOEQ01007883.1:0-10406 GCA_001685075.1 Bramus lutescens
GTTTGCCAGAATTTTATTGAAAAATTTTGCATCAATGTTCATGAGTGAGATTGGTCTGTAATTCTCTTTCTTTGTTGGGTCTTTGTGTAGTTTTAGAATCAGAGTAACTGTAGCTTCATAAAAAGAGTTTGGCAATGACTCTTCCGATTCTATTCTGTGAAACACATTAAAATCTTCTGAGACTCAAGATGAATATATTTTTGAAGAGACTAAGACTGAGTAGCTAACTGAACACTTTGAGATACATGAGAACTTTAGGCAATGTTTATAAAGACTCTTTGCCATCTGTTCTTTTGGTTATTCTGATTCAAATTTTATTTTTTTTTTGCTGTTGGCTTCAGCTCAAGGATGTTGAAATATTTGATTATAATATTTTGGCTCATCTAAATGTAAATTAAGCTCTTCTTTTGTAAATGATTAATCTACAGAAAGAAAGGGAACAAATTTTAGGATGTAATAATGTTTAAAACCTCACGGACCTTTTGTTTTTTTAAATTATAATCATATTCTTTATGTCCCCCTTGATTTCAAAGACAAGAAAACTGCTGATTTGGACTTTTTCTTTTTACAAAGAATATACTGTAGACCTGTTAGATGTTTAATGTATGAAATAGTTATATAGAAAATGTTAAACATTCCTCCCTCTTTCTCCTAAAGAGAGATTTCTTTAGTAAAGAAAAGGCAGAATCTTCCATTCAGCATAGACTGGAACCATTCAGAAATTGCATTGGAATTAAACGGAGGACGCCATTCCAAACTTCTAGCATTAGTCCCTTTGGAAAGGTGACACTAGGGGTTTACAATTTGCAGGAAGGTCACAGAATAATATATTGTTATTTGTAGTGAGCATCTCCTACCCGTCCACAGAATGACTTCTTTCTGGTAGGTTCTGACAAGTTCCAATTAGGGTCCTCAATCAAAGAATTGTTTTGAAGGCCAAACTAGTTTTCCAAACCATGTTCATTTTTCATCTCTTCATAACTAAAGTACTGATTCATCATGATAAATTAGTAAAATTTCAATATGTTGTAGAAAATAATCTTTAATAGGTAGAATAGATAAGGTTTACTGGCTTCTGGCCCATAGTAGGTCATTCTATCCAAAGAGTTATCAACTTTGTCTACATTTTAAAACATGTATACTGGATAGAGATACCTTTTATTTCATGATTCAAGTAGTGTTTTCAGTAGTAATGCCCAAAAAAACCATACTATGTATAATTCATGGTTTGTTGTGCCAATCAATAGCTATCCATTACTTACAGCAGTTTTGATATGGAGGGAAAGTGCAAGAATGTTTTGTGTCTCAAGAGAGGATCAGGAAATCATTGCTTTATTGTGCTTTACTGGAAAGTTTGTTGCAAAGATACAGCTAAATATGGCATCCCTCTGCAAACACTCTGTGTCATCTGGGAGTTCTGTTCCACAACCAAACATTACAATGCACTATTGAAATGACATTTTACATTGAAATTCAATGGTAAGAATTGACCATGTATTCAGGAATAAACTGATACAGTCTCTTGGGATCATGGATCTTTGTCTCATTTTGCTACCCATCCTATCTTATCTCTCTCGTCCATAGCAGGCAGACCAATAACTTTCAGTCAGTCTGCTCTGTCCTTGCCATATATTTCCATCTCAGGAAATGATAAGCTTAGGACTGTCATTTTATCAGGAAGTGTCCCTGCATTGCCATTGTCACATAATATCTCCCAGACCTCTGACATTCCATTCTATCTTTCTTTTTAAACTTTCTCTTAGAAAGAAATAATCCTCCCTCATGTGGAAGATAGGAACTTGGGCTAGATAAAATAAAGATAAATAAAAAAACAAGGAAAAATTTCATGCATATACATGTAATGTATTCTTGTTATTAATCATTTTCAACATTTTCTTTCTTAATCTAATGCTCTAGTGAGCAGAACCTTACACACTTAAAGAAAACACAGAATTCCTCTTCATGTTAATTCCTTTAACATGCTGAAGCCAGTATCTCTCTTCTTCAAAACAACCCATAAATGTTGAAGGGAAGAAATTTCTGAACTTTAAGGTCTTGTTTGGAAAATTCTCCTTACAATATCCATCATTTCTCCATAATTTTTACTTTCTTTTTCCTTTTAGTCAGGGCCTCTAGCTGGAAGTTACTACTTCTAATGGAAAGAGCCAGAAAGAAGGACATGTGCATGGCATGGGTAAAGAGGCATTCACATCCTTCCAACGTTTCCATCAGCACTTAGGTGTGCAGCAGTTTAATGCATAGAAGTGCCATTGTTTGACATGGAGGTTATTTATCTTGAGGAGAGAAAACACAAAGATTTTGAGTTCACTTTGTCTTGCTTTTACTTGTGTTAAAAACTTGTATTTTATGCTATGTCTCTTTTGTTTCTGGTTATACCACTTCCAAAAGGGAGGGAGGATCTAAAAACATTCCAGAATTTTCTAATTTCATCTATTTTAATTTCCTTGGTTTTATTTTGATAACATTTTCAATAGTGATATTTCCTTTTCTCTCCTTAGTGCCTTTAAAATGTGAATATATGGTGCACATCACCAAGCATATATGAGAATTTTATCTTAAGTCCTTTTTACTTTATGACACAGAAACTACTGGCCTAGTGAAAGAAACCCACTTAGCTGCAGCTAATTCTAGCCCTTTAGGAAATGATATAATTTCATTGAGTACTGTATTCCTTTAAACTAGAAAACAAAAGCTCTGTTTTGTTTTTCCCATGAGGCATTTCAGAAATGCACTGGAGAATTGTGCACTAATTTCAGGAAGTTGTAAAGGCAAAATTGTAAGCAATGGCTGAGTTTACTCATGCAGACTTTGGTTATTGATCACTTCCCCTCACAATCTTTGGCTTTGGAGAAAACAAGTTATTCATTTTGATTCTTGCCACAGTTCCATTTGTCACTTCGCACTGAGTTGTCACTTGCATGAACAGCTGAAGAAGCTGCTCCTAGCTGTCCCTTTGCTTAGCTCATCTTGCTGATTATCTCTCAAGGATAAGTGGCACTGAGGGATGACATGCTGCTCAGCAGCCTTGTTCCCTAAGTCTGGTAGTCCTGTGACTTGTCATCTGCCATCCTACTGGCCACAACTCAGACAGAATACACAATCAAATCAATTCTGTATTTAAGTTCATATTTCTTTTATTGAAACTGAATTGTTGAAGTGATATTGGTTTAAAATGTGTTTAAGGGTTTGATTCCTTCTCTTATAGATTAAGATTTCTATGAATTCATAGCACAAACGTGTTTAAGCCCAAGGCAGAGCAAATCTCAGCATGGTGATGGGTGCTAGGCAGGAAATCTCACTACTAACCATGGAGCCAATGATAGCCACGAGAGAGGGAGAGACATCCCCATCCCCAGAGTGTAGCCCCTCAGGTAGCTTGACAACACTCCAGCGGAAGATCGTACATCCAAGAATGTTTGAGCAGGACAAATTGGTCTTGAAGAGTTTTGATTTTTTTTAAAACATAATGCAGGGTGATAGGAAAGGGAATGGGTAGGAAAAAGGGGACTGTGGACCTGGGAAAAACTGTCAGAGGTGAAGGGTATATAAGATAAAAAATATATGAAACTCAAATAACTCATGACCATTTAAAATAAAGATCAAAGTTTCTTTCTCTCTTATTTGACTAACATAAGATAAATATACTTATCAATTCTCAAACATTTTTCCAGATAACTAACCCAAGCACATTCAATATTACATACATTATTTGTACTTTGCTCCTTGTTGTGGTTCATTTTCATTATAGTTCAAACAACCTTGTTTATTTCTGTGTCTATAGTAATCTATGCTCTGGGTAAGTGATTCCATGAAGAAGAGATCCCCTTTATGCTATTTCTAATTTTGGTAAACTATCCAAATAATCTTGTTTTTAACAAAGCACCCAACATGCCACTATACTACATCCTGATAAACCCAACATGCCAGTATACTATATCATGATAGGCCTAACAAGCCACTATACTATATCTTGATAGACCTAACATGCCAGTATACTATATCTTGATAGACCTAACATGCCAGTATACTACATCCTGATAGATCCAACATGCCATTATACTATATCCTGATAGACCCAACATCCCAGTATACTATATCTTGCATTAGTGAGACAACACATGCCAGTATACTATGTCATGATAGACCTAATGCCAGTAAACTACACCCTGATAGACCTAAGAAGCCATTATACTGTATCCTGATAGTTGCATTAGTGAGACACTACATGCATTATAACTTTATTGTTTAATTTCTGGACTAAATTCCCTTTGTTATAATGTCCTTAACCGGGGCAGGAGAATGGCAAAGCAGTTAAGAGCTCTCGCTGCTCTTGTAGAGGACCAAAGTTTCGTTCCCAGCATTCAGATAATGCAGATTATACATACGTGTAATTCCAATTTCAGAGATTCTGAGGCCTTCTTCTGTCCTTCACAGGAATTCGTTTGCACATTAACATGAGTGCGTGCCTATGCATGTATACACACATGCACACACTCACCCACAATACACAAAAATAAATCTTTAAAATGTGCTTAATGTTATTATATATCAGACACAAAATGATCTTTGAAATTTTAGCTAAATCTGCATTATTGATGTTCAATTTGATAAACCATAGTTGACTCTTGAAAGCAATAAGTATTTTTATGTTTTAAAGTGAACTTTTATTTTAGCCTATTTATAAAGAATTACTTTTTATGTTTAAATGAAAATTGACATTTTATTTTAATAAATAATGTTAACAATGACCTCAAAAGATTGTTTTATATTTCTATTTATCTAAAGGTTACAATATTACGAATGGCATTTACTAAAATTCTTTACATATTTTGCTCTAATTTTTATTTCAACTATGTGACTAAAATGTTTGCTTCCGTGTTGCAGTATTTATGCAACAATATGCTCTGTTTCACCATATCTTCTTTTCTACCTCTTGCTTTTAATCTATGATAATTTCTCTACTGTTTTATCAGCTCTTTCTGGGATTATAACTTCCATGATGGCTCTGATGATAATAACATAGTTCAGATTTCTTTGTTCAGATGTATCTTTATTTGAGAAGCTTTTTTTTCTCTCCCACATGCTTAGAGAACATAGATATCTTCTATTAGTAATTATCACAGTTATTTACTATGTCTCCTATGAAAATCTACCTATAAGTTCTTAATTTGAAATATTGTACTTTTATTTCTATTTAGAATTCTATTTAATTGGTAAACTAAATCAACTCACTGGTAATATTCTTCTGCTTTAGCACATATTTATTCATGGCTATTTTGAAGTGAGTTAATTTCAATATGTAGATCATCTGGGATTCATTTGTTTTCCATTTTGGAGTTTGAGCATGTGGAACTCTCTTAATATGTTTAGTAAAGTAATCTTTGAATTAGAAAGAAATAGCCTCTAAAAGTTATGGTTCACCAAGATGAGGGACTTACCCATGCTCCTTCCTGGATTCACAGGATGAAGCCACATACCTCAGACCTGAGAGGCTCTGACATGACTGAATCTGTCTCAGCCTCTTGTTACACTGCAGTTTTGAGACCCTGAGCAACAATACACATCACTCTCCAAGAAAGAAAGAATCAGAAATGGAGAATAAGAGTAATGGCACAATGAAACCAGCCATAGACAGATGAGTGACAGAAACGATGAGCCAAGATAACTTCCAGAATCTGGAAGAGGAAAAGGAAAAATTCTCCCTGAAAACTTCAAGAAACTGTACACATAAGACCTTGTACAAGATCAAGTCATTCCAAATCCAAGCATAGACTGGAAATATAGGTGCTTATGAAGTACCATCCATACCTGACTTATAGACAGGCAGCACTAAATGGATTCTGAAAGCTTAAAATAAAAAGAATAGAGCTCTTGGGAGGGGAAAATGGTGGGTAGGGAGAGTATGGAAGGAATGGGGGAGGGAATGGAGAATGGATTTGATCAAAACACATTAGATACATGTGTGAAGTTAAAAGTTAAAAATTAATATCAAAAAAGGTTTTATAAAGATATTTTAAATAGAAGACATTTGATAAAGTTTACACACTTGACACCTTGATTTTATCTGGCATTATTTTAGTTTTGAATTGTAAAGTCTTAATATATACTTGTGTTGTTTGAAGCCACTAAACTTGCAGTAGAATGTTTATGTGTGTGTTTTTGTGTGTATGTATGCAGCAGGAAGATAATACAAAAGTTTTACATTTCTAACTCAAGGTTTCCATTTATATAACTTCAGCATTTAGAAAGTGAAGAAAGAAAATAAAATAAAAACACTAATTTGAGTGTTTTAAAGAGTTAGATTGTTCTTTGCAAGACTTACCATATTATTGCTGGATTCTTTCCCTAATGAAAAGCCCGTAATTACGGTCATTTACCAGTCCTCATAAACAGAAGTCATCCCAAGCAGGCCAGGCATGAGGGGTCATCTCATCCTAGAACATTCCTTTTACTTCTTGCTCTTCATCAGTTTCCTAACACCTCTGTGTATGTAGTTGAATTATATTAAATTCTAAATTGTTTTCAGTTAAGTACCTGTTGAAGTTTTTGTCACTCATCACTTGGAGACAGAAGTCCCCCTTTGACCTTTTGTCTAGTCTTGTTTGACCACCAACATTTTTCTTCTACTATGTATTTGATTATATTTCCACTTCTTGTATTAGTTTTTGAAGATCATCAGTTTTATGACTTTCCCCCTTATGTTTTAACGCTAGTTATTACTACCTTTAATTCTAGGTGAATTTCAATATTTTTTCCTTTATGGCATCAATGTTATTTCCTTTAGAAACTAGGTTCTGGTTTCATGAACAAACTTGAGACCTATTGAGTTGCTAAATTTATTCAGTGACAGTGTGGCTTTGTGAATAGGAGTCAGACAATTATAAGTGGTGAGGTTAAGAACACAGTGGCTTTTTCAAGCACAAGTTTGAAACTATATTTGATGAAATATTTGTATATCTTTTTATTATTGTCACTACTTTATATACAATACTTCATATCTTTGTTGCTTGATTAATTATTCTGAGCTTTCATAAATCTCTAGCATTACTTTGCATAAGCAGTCATTATTATGCAAGTATAAATTTAGATTTCGAAAACACATTTATTTACTAAATGATTGGTACTATAAACCTATAAATCAACACTTTAAAATTAAATACTCAGGCAGATTTTTCAATGTAAAATACCCTATACTATCCCATCATGTAACCCCCCCCCTTCCTTGAGGAGACACAATCTCACAGCAAATTCATTGAATCTCTGGCTCATACAAATTTTGCTCCCTGTTCTGCAATGTTCCTTAAGCCTTAGGAGTGGAGATGTTTTGTAGGTGTATCTGTAACTGAGCCCCACAACTTTGCATTCTGATTGATTGTGGTTTTCTGTAATGATCTATGTGTGTTGCAAAGAGAAATTTCCTTGGAGAAGGGTGTGAATTGCGCTATTTGTGGGTATAAAGACATATGTTTAGAATGTATTAGAGATTATGCTGGTCTAAAAAAGTGTTAGTTGTATGACTTTTTAAAAAATAAGTCTTAAAAATTTCCTGCATTATTAACAGTTATCAAAATAATTACAAGAAGAGATAATAGTGAGTAAGAAAGTATTTAAAACTTCTCTGGTAAGTCTTCTGATTTAATCTTGAAACCAACTACAACCAATGCCCCTCCCCCTGTTTTTATTATTTAAACTCCTTTATCCTTCAGTGTTAACTTTTATTAGGTTTTCAGGTGAGTTAGTAGAGTTCAATTATTCTTCATGACAAGGGATCAGTGTTACCAAGAATCTGTAACAGGCTTAAGTGTTCTGAGCAAACTGATATGAGTTGGGAGTGAGGATTAAGCATCCCCCTTTTAAGGTGAACAGGGTAGAGGTGATTTAATTATTGTGGATATGTCTTTATATTGCTGCATTGTTGTCTAATAGCTTTTTAATTTTTTTATTCTTTTAAATATTAAAAAACTTTTTGACTAAACAAACTGGTTTCCTTGGCTTTAAAATATAAATGTCATTCTCTGGGACTACAATATTAAATAGGCATTCTATTTGACTTTATAATAGATTCCATATTGGAGAAAACAAAATGATTACCAGCTCCTGAGATCTGGGTGAGAGAGCTTGTCATTTGTTTCTCCCAGCAGGTATGGTCCCCTATCCTTATGGAATATATTACACTATTGATCCCAGAGTCTTTAATCAAATTTACCTACTATCACCTTTCATTTTGTTAGACAAGTCATAGGTAGCTAATGACATAAAATCTTGATCAGTTTTTGCTAAGCATTACAGTATTAAAACCTTTACAAGATGATAATAAAACACCAAAACTCAGAAATCTGTGTAATTTTCAGATCTCATTTTAAAACAGAATATTTCTAGCAGGTCAGAACTTGTAAACCCTTACCTTCAATAAAAACAGATATTTATTCCTTGAACCTTTATAAAAACTGTCCGCAACTTTACTTACAAAATCGTATGATAATATCTACACACTCCCCCTCCCTACTTGCCGTCCTCTATAATTTCAAGGTTCAGACATGTTAAGACAGTGTGTCACATTTTATGTTTTTGAGCTACTTGGATCAGTCCTACTGTGCACATAGTTGACTTTGGTGTGGTGGAGGTATGAAGGGTTCAAAGTGAAGTCAAAGAAAAAGAAACCTCAAAGAACTTACATTCTTTCAGTGGAGGAACTGATGATAAACACACTTCAGTTTGAGCTATTTCCATTGCCAAATGCAGAAGCAAAGTCTAAGGCATGTTTTCAGAAACTGACTGGGAGAAAAGAAATTAATTGGCAGCCTGTTATCTTTTCTTTATCATCATGAGAGCATTTCCTGGCCCACCAGAACCTTCCCAGCAGCATATAAGTTACATTAACACGATGTAAAACCTCAGGTCAGGATAACTATATTTTTTATTTATTCTTTGTGTCTTTCACATCATACATCTCCATTCCATGTACTTCCCTGTCCCTTCGTGTCCACCCTCTGCCCTTGCAAACTCCATTCTAAAATAAAATGCAATAAAATTTAAGAGAAAAAAGAAAAAAAATAAGAAGAGAGAAGGAGGAAAATCCATCTTATCAGGGAAGCTGCAGTGTGACACCGTGAGTCATGCAGTAAACCCTTTTGTCCATAGATCTTTACTTGCAGGTGTTCACTACAAAGAGTTATTGGTCTGGCTCAAGGCCTCTGATTTGTGCTGCACAGTCTATGCTGGGCCCTCAATGAACTCCTCAATTCTTTTTTTTTCCTTTTTTTTATTGGAAGCTGGTGTTATTCATTATTTTAACCTGTAAAGAATTCTTAAGGAGGTAGGAAGGAAGAGTTCCTGGTTGGTACGTGCATCTTCTCTCCTAGCATTGATCTCCAGGGATGCAATTCTCAGATAAAGTAAAAAAAAAAAATCCTAGCAAATCGTAGCAATAGTGCAGAGGGTGCCTGAACTGGCCTTCTTCTGTAATCAGATTGGTGACTACCCTAATTGTCATCAGAGAGTCTTCATCCAGTAACAGAGGAAGCAGATGCAGAGATCCACAGCTAAGCACTGGGCAGAGCTCTGGCAGTCCAGTTGAAGAGAGGGTAGAGGGACTGTATGAGCAAGGGGGTGGGTCAGGATCATGATTGGGGAAACCCACAGTGACAGCTGACTTGAGCTAGTGGGAACTAGAGAATTGTGAATCAACAGCTAGGGAGCCTGCATGGGACTGACCTCTGCATGTGGGAGACAGTTGTGTAGCTTAATCTATTTGTGGGAACCCAAGCAATGGGATCAGGGCCTGTCCTTGGCATATGAGTTGGCTTTTTGGAAACTATTTCCCATGCTGGAATGCCTCACCCAGTCTTGATGTAAGGGGAAGAGCTTGATCCTGCCTCAACTTGATATGCCATGCTTTGAAAGGAGGAGTGGTAGATGGGAGTGATGATGGGCAGGCAGAGGGGAACAGGAAGAGAGGAGGAAGGAGAACCTGTGTTTGGTATGTAAAGTAAATGAAAATATTAAAAAAGAAGAAATGACAAAACAGAATGTGAAAGACCTGGGTAAATCCAGGAACCCCCCCAAGCAGGAAAAAATAGAGTTAAAAATCTAAGCAAGGGGGGAAGAAACAGAAATCTAGGATTAGCCGGTTCAGTGACTGTGTTTCAGGAACTAGCTAAAGATAAAGTTATATTATAATCTTGAGAATAATCTTGAGAAACAGGGAGTTGTCCTCTTGTGATCATCTCTGGTATTTTTGAAATTTTCTATGACACCCTCCCTACCCCCTTCAGATTACTGGTCTGTGGTTTCTTCCCTTAAAAACCCCTTCTCCCAGTTACTCGGGGTCTAACTCCTCCCCTGCATGGGTTATGAGTCTCGGCCCCAGTGCACTGGTTCCTGTC
>LOEQ01007883.1:23362-40501 GCA_001685075.1 Bramus lutescens
CCGGTGAGGATGATAAGGACAGTCCCAGGAGTGATGCTGGCACGCAGGCGTCTCACATGCTGACTGAAGGGCTTTTTGCCATGGCTCAGCAGCTTCAGAGGCACATCTTCGGTAGGATAATACCTGAGCATTTTTCGAAGCTTAACCACCCGGGTACCACCATTCTTGTCACCACCAACTGGTTTTGTGACAGTGGCAAGGACCTTTTCCTTTTTTTTCTTCTTTTCAACCTTGATTTTCGCAGCTGTGTATTTCCTTTTGTGCATGGCCTTTCTGGAATACACAGCAGATCGGGAGTACCTGCCAATTCCTCTAACAAGGACTGGATTTTGGCTGCAATGGGGCTTCCCCTTCTTGAGCTTTTTAGCCTTAGGGTCACCGTTTTTGGCTGCACCAACAGCAGGGGCATCACTGCCAGCCTTCTTGGCTGCAGGTTTCTTCTCTTTTGTATGAGGTTTCTCGACTTTTTCACCTGCCATCTTGCAAGATGGGAAAGAGAACTAAGGTCCCGGCTTCCGGTCTATAAGCAATCCAATCTCAAGTTTTTAAAAGCAATGAACATTATTTTCATGACTTGTCTACATTTCATGTCCATTCTATACATATCTCTTAAATTTGTATGTTTAAATGTAATTAAGTGAAATACTTAATTAGGAAACACATTTTTAGGCTTTATTTGACATCACATCTAATCCACAGAACTCATTACAGATGTCTTATACCATATTAATAGATATGAAATTAATTATGATATATGAGCTGTTGATTTTGATGGATACAGAATAGATCTCAGTTATAAACCTAATGTTCAAATTTGACTAAAAAATCCTGAACTTTAAGAGAATAATTGTTATTTGTTCTTTTTACATAAAACAGACCTTTTTTAGTTTATTACTAGCCTTTCATTTCCATTTCAAATAGTTTAGGAGATAAAGCTATATTTAAATCCTTGAATACTTTGCATATTAATTTATGTTTGTGCAAAAATTTTTATAATTTATATACCATATGAATAATGGTATCTTTTATAGTATAGTATTAGTATAACCTTGAAAGAGATGAGAGTGAAACTCGTTTCAGATTGACTAATCAACCTGAATCAGACTTCAGGGAGTTTAATGCCAGTCAGTTCATTGTCAGTGTATTTAAAACACAATGTAATCAGTCGAAAGTTTCCAGGAAACAGTCCAATTCCAGATGCACAATAAAGCTTAAGGTGTGACTACATGGGAAATCCTTTACAAAGTACATGAGAACATGAGTGTGGATTCTCTAGCCAAAAGGGATAGAATCTAATGTCATCTCTGACTGAGATAGCATAGATGTCATCATGCCATAAAGTTCATTTGATATATCCCCTAAGGATGGATGATGATCCAGTCAGGAAAGAGTTAAACATTCTGGGGAATTTGGGTTCATACTGTCTCTACAGCAAGAGGTGGGTGAGATCTCCCTCCACAGATAGCAAAAAAAGTCACCAGGTCATTAACAAATTCCATTCCTAATCTTCTCTAGGAATATGGATATTTTATCTCCTCCATTTAGAAGATGTCCCTGGTGTAATAGGAGGCAGCTTATTTGTTTCCTGGCAACCCAAAATCACAAAATAATTGCACAGAAACTACATTATTTAATTCATGGCTTGGCCCATTAGCTCTAGATTCTTATTGGGTAACTTTTACATCTTAGTTAAACCCATTTCTATTAATCTGTGTATTGCTATGTGGCTGTTGCTTACCCATTTGGGGTCTGTCTCTGGCTGGGCTACACAGCTTCTCTCTGACCCAGCCTCCTTTCTCCCAGCATTCAGTTTAGTTTTCCCCACCTAGCTCTGCTCTATCTACCCTATCACAGGCCCCAAACAGGTTCTTTATTAATCCATGGTATTTACAGCATACTGAGGGGAATCCCACATCACTCTGTGTGCTTAGCATTCCTTGTTTCCTTAGAGATCAGTGCACAAGGACCTTTGTACCCCTTAAAAATTTTTACCCATGATCAATATTTTATTAACTTTTTCTTCTGTATTTGCTTTTTACATTTTTAGACATTAACTGTTGTGTCCTAAAAAGCATGACATGCCCCTCACATTAATGCATGATTGTTTAAAATGGATACAGAGAATTTATACAGATTTAATGAGTCAGAATTGTTTGAAGAGGAACAGAGAACACCAGCCACACTTGTAATGGGAAATAGAAGTACGTTCTTGTTGGAATAGAAGGCATTGTAAGAGATGAGTTCAGAAGTATGTATTACTGTGCTTAAATATAAAGCACTGTCTGAGAATTTTAAGAACTCTATGATGGACTCTTAATGTGTCTAAGGTAGAAAAAGTATAACTCAACCTGTTTTAGGTGGACTTATATGGTACGTTACTCATGTAGAAACCACTAATGACCTTAAGGACCGAGTAGACTGCAAAGAAAATAAGCTAATGAGGTGGTCAGAATGTGAGTAGCCACATATGCTACATTCCTTAATTTCGAGCCCCTAGTTGGTAGAATTGTTTTGGAAAGGAAGGAGGTGTGAGCTTTTTGAAAAGGTATCACTGGAGATGGGCTTTAAGGTTTCAAAAGTCAATGCCAGGCCTAGCCACCCTCTCCCCCACCTCCCACTCGCAATTAAGATGTAAACTCTCAGATGCTGCTCCAATCCCATGTCTGCCCATATCTTGCCACCCTCCCTACCACAATGGGCATGGATATATCCTTTGAAACTGTAAGCAAACATTAATTAAATACTTTCTTTAATGAAGTTGTTTTGGTCATGGTTTCTCATCACAGCATTCAAAAACATGCCTAAGACAACACAGCAGAATAAGAAACAGTAAACAATTTACTGAGTAGGTCGTACCCACAGGAAGTCATTTAAACATGACTTTTCAGTACCGTTTTGCTGTAGTTGAATGCTAACTACCTCTATATATTTGGGTAATTTGCACTGAAATTTGTTAATAATATTGATTTTTTCATTGTAATAGGATACTGTGTTAGGACCTGACTGTTTGCTGTTTTCTCAAACAATCTTGGGTTGTAATCTACTTCATTTTCATGATTTGTCATCCATTCTAAGAATTCTTAGGACTCCAAGCTGTGCTGTCAAATTTCTGTTCAATGTCAAATAAAATTAGAATTATTTCTTACTTTAGTTTAATAGGGGGTGACTATCAGTTTTCAGGAATGCACATCAAGAAATGAAAACAACCAAAAATTCCATTTGCTTCAAGTACCGGGGAGTCAGATGTTGAAGAAGTTTGGGTCAATTATATTCCCTTCCTGTCTTACTGATGAACTGACCACGTTGCCAAAGCTGCTACATAGAACTGAAAAAACAGAGAAAGTATCTGATGAATTCTCACAATAATTCTCAATAATCTCATTATGAGTATCCCACCATCATGAACTAATCTTAACCTGTCGCACATTGAACACTAGGACTTTCACATAAACTCTACATGAGAATTTTAGAGGGACACAGTCTTATCCATAGCCGTGTGTGTATGTGTTTTCTTCTTGTAGAGAATACTTACTTAAACTCTCTACTTGAGTTGAAAAAATCGAAAAGAATCTATTCCAGCTGAAAACAAGCATTGTTAAAATAGTTACCACGAGTGGTGAACCAGCCTTTTGTTCTTGTTTTTTTTTTTTCTCTGAACAAATAAGTACTGATTCCATCCCCTCAGGAACATTTTATTCTCAAGGGATTTATCCCACTAACCCCTTCATCCTCCCAGAACTCTGAAAGCCGAGGTTTGGATCCTGAGATGGGCCCGTGGGGACAGTATCATCTTTGCATTGCACAATCTCTGACTTTGATTCTGTCAATAGCTTTTTAAATGCCAGCATATTGTGGCTTTAAGGTTTAATTAAAGGAATTAACATAACAAATCCGGGAAAAAGATAACCATATTACATGGCTTTCGGATTACCAATGGGGCATATAAATAATTGAGATAATTTGATTTTCTGCCTTTGGCGATACCTTTTTTTTCTGGATTTCTGCTAAGTAGTGTACACTGAATATCAGTGAACAGAAATCAGCATTAGATACATGTTCAGCTTGGGAACTACCAGAACAGGTACTAATGGGCGGTAATATATACTACTAACTTTAGCCATCAGTGAAATATATTAAGCCAGTACTCATAACATTTACCATCATTAGATTTCGTTCAGTTGGGATTTTTCAGGCATTTGAAGAAACTAAAACATTCCTCTTCAAATTTTATGCTTTTGAGCACAATTTGTCTGAACTAGTTCATTTTGGCAGGAATGGGGCAGACAGGAAGAGGTGATATGATGCCCATCACTGATGGAACAAGGCTGCATGATTGCTGTGAAAGAAACAGCATCCAGAGGACAATTTACATTTTTGAAACTAGTTTCTAGGCCACAATATTCTTACACCTGAAAAATGAGTTTCACTGTGCCATGCATTATTCAGACCTCTTGCCAGACAAACTAGGTTCACAGTGACTGGTGATCTGAGATGGCTGGGAGGTGGTGAGGGGCATTTATATTCTCACTTTAACCCCAGGTGTCCCTCCGTTCAGTGTCAAATAGGATCCTAGAATAGAGCTGTAGATGCAAAGGAAAATCATGTCTTATGTTGACTTTATCTTCTTTCATTCTAACAGAGTGAAGCTCCCCTTTATTTCACTTTTTAAGTACGTAGAATACTAGAAGAAACATGCCCCTGCAATTTTTATGTTTTCATTCAGACACTGGGAGACTTTTCTCTTTTTAATTTAACGTACTTCATTATAATTACTAGTGTGTGTACAATATGATTGTGTTAGTGCAGTTGTTTGAGTGGCACAGAACATATGTGGAGTTCAGAAAACAAGTTTTGGAGAATGGTACTGTTAATGTTAATGTCAGCAGTGGGAGGCAGAGAAAGGTAGATCTCTGTGAAGCCAATGCCAGCTGGATTTACAAAACAAGTTTCAGCTGGCCAAGGCAATGTGCGAAAAAACAAAAACAAAAACAAAACAGCTTTAGGGGTCTGTTTTCATGCTGCCCATGTTGGTTGTAGAGATCAAATTCAGGTCAGCAGGCTTGCACATCAAATGATTTTACTCATTGAGTCATCTTGCATGCCCAGGGACAGTTGTCATTTGCCTATAGTTTACAGTTCAGTTGTACTTGGCAAACGGAAAATCTTTCCTGTTTAATCTGGCTACAAATCCAATAGATAAGCCAGTAATCCATGGGCTGCTTATCCCAGTCTGTCTTATACTCGCGGATGTTAAATCAGCCAATTGGATATCCTATGGCTCTCTTGTGTATCTATCGTTGAATACGCATATGCTGCCGACTTGTTTAAAGTTTATTGCTTTGTGTGACTTGGGATTAGTAGGTAGCAGGAAGGCACAGGAACTTCATATTCCCTCTCGCATCAGTTGAACCAGATAAAAGGGAAACAATAAAAAAATAAGTTTTAAATAAAGGAAGACTTCTCCATAAAGCAATAAAACAGAGGGTGAAATATTTATTTGGAGATTGTCCTCAGTCCCTGTGGACAGTCCAGAGACAGCATTATAACCACAAGGAGCTCTCTCAGTGAGCTCTGGCTGCTCTGTACTTTTCAATCAAACACTGTTTTCAGAGAGGATGCTGGCTCAAAATAATAACTGAGAACTTTGAAAGTGGTTTGCATTTCAGTAACATATTTTCTGTCTGGGATTACAATGTGGTGAATAAATGAGAAATTAGTCATTTGTGAAGATCTTTTCATTTTTCATTCTAAGACACACTCTGAAAATGCATGGATGATGGAATGTCTGTTATTGAGTCATTGGGAAAGAGTCAATTTAAAATGTTCTTATTAGAAAGGAGGCTGGGAGTGGCAGCTTTCACATGAGGTAATGGAGAATGAAAGACACAGTCAGGGACTGAACATGGCACAGACTAAACGGAGGCTGAAGAGCCCATCAATGTCACTTGAAGAAAAAGTTATGGAAGTTTGTGTTCTAGTTCACAATTATTCCTCTTTGCAATTAAAACATACTTTCAGTGAATATCATTGACTATTGTGGGAGAAACATGGCTCGTGAAGGGCAAAAAGGCAAGTCAATGCATTTCAATACTAAAGGGAATCATGGGCTCACCTAATTACCTGGGAGTGATCAATAGTCTTGATCCGTGTTCAAATAATGGCCCTCAACTCTCCACTCCTTATCTCTTGGTATTATTTTTTGAAGCTGTTGCTTCCGTGTAATATCTTTTCCTTACTTCATCAAAAAGAGTCATAAACATCTCAAGGGAACCTCCTTCCTCCCTTTGCTCATGGGACAGCTGAGAGAAGTCGTTTGGTTCCAAGGACATTGAAGAAACTCCCTTATGACTGCTGTGATGGCATCCACCTAGGCCACGTGCAGGGACTGAAATAACCGTATCAGAGGACATCAGTACTGCAGATCCTTCATCCAAAAAGCTGAGGTGTGGCCAGTCACATGTGAATTCAAGAGTCTATAAAAGGGAAGGGAAGACTGTTTCCCAAAGAAAATGCACGTGTTCCTAAAACGATGGAGAAGGGGTGGGGAATGGGTGCTTATCACATAAATCTTAAAATATTCACTGAGGAAAGCTAAATTAACACTCGGAGAAGGGAGCCTGCTACTTTGACTCTGTCCATTTTTATCTCCACCTATATAGCAAGTTAAAAATGACACCCTCTTGTCACTTTACACTTCTGTAGCTCAGAAATCTTGCTTACCCCTCCAGATATCCAAACTAAAGTCAGGGTGGGGACTGGCTGTGCTTCCTCCTGGAGATTTCAATTTTAAAAATCCTCTAACAAATCCTATTTCTGTTTAAATAAATCATGTTTTGTGTGCTTATAGGACTCATCTTATCCCTTCTTCCCCTCTCTCCACTGCCCACCTTCTCTCCCTCCCTCCATTTGTCTCTCTCCTCATCTTAATTTTTCTCCTTAGTACTGAATATAAGGCCTTGTCCATGGTAGGCAAGCTCACTAGCACTGATCTATCGCTGTCCTGGTCTTGTTTTCTTATTTCATTGATGCATGCTGTTTTCATCACAGGCAGTAAAGTGTTTGATAGTGAAAGGCATGCAGCATCTTTGGTTATATCTATCTCTTTGCTACCTGCACCTTGCTCTCACCTTTATCTCTGATCCTTTCCTCAGTCTCTTTTCTGCTTTAATATTCTTTTTCTCTCCCCATTCCTTTCGGTGTGTGTCTGTATTTCTTACTCTGTCTCTCATTCAGAATTCACATATGAAGGACAATTGTTATTATTTTTGTCTTTCTGAGTATGATTTCTTTTCCTAAATGCAATGATTTGTACATCCTTCTTTTCTCCCACAAATAACATGATAACTTTCTTATCTTTTTTAAATTGAAATTTTATATAAAATACTGCAAATTAGAAACTTCACTCAATGAAATGGGTCAGACCCAAAGACTGTGCATACTTCTGTATGATCAAGCAAAGTTCCATTATGTATATATAACATATTTTAAATACCTCTTCTCTTAATATTTTATCATCTGACCTTGCCCTTTCTCCAGCTATGTGACTTCTTTGCCTCTAGAAAATATCCTTTAAAGGCTCAGTTCAGAATCACCCAGAAAAGCCTGGCTATCTGAAATCATCAGTAACATGTAATAAGCTTATTCCTTGGAACTAAAACATCCTATGCTTGCTTAGGGCATGTTCAACAGAGTAAGCATGCTACCTTTGGGGAAATCTTCGAATTCTGTCTAACACATTGCTCTAATTACTTTTGGCCTAGTATTTGATTGCTTAAGCAAGTTCCTCACATTCTTCCTGTTTCACAAAGTATTTTCAATTATCTTTCTAGGTTTATTTTTAGTCATAATAATTGATTATCTTCCAGTTTAAGTAATTTGGGCCTTTGAAACTGAGTGTGATAAAATAGATTGTTTTAACTGAATTTTGAATTTGATACTCCAACCAGAACTGATCAGCCTCTGAAGCCATTTTGAAATGGTCTGTGACCAGCACGTCCTTGACAACGGCAGAACATTTCCAATTCCTGGGGTCAGTTTTCCTTACTCCTTTATACTTCTACTTAAATATGATTGCTGCTTTGTTGTCATGTATTTATTTAAACAATCCCAATATGCAATTGATGCTTTAAAAGGTCATTTATGCAAGTCGATGAAATGTAAAAGGCTATGGCAGGGAAAAAATACAGTATTTCAGTGAATGCCATGAAATGGAAATACTGACAGTTTCTGACCACCAATCAGCTAAACGAGGGTACTTACTTTACGACAAACAAACCCTCACTCCTATCATCTCTGAATCACCTCCTACAGTTTTTGCTCAGTTGGCATCATCTTAGCTAGGTGATTAAGGAAACATAACTGCCGAAAAAGAAGCACATTTCGTCCATCTCGGATTCCAAGCAGCCTCTTATGTGCTTCCATCCCTTTGTACAAGATTGCCATTCTCCTGTCTTTTCTTCTTTGATTCCTACTTCTGACTTCTACTTCAATAATGACAGCACAAGTACCTCTGACAAAATGAAGAAAATCTGCTTGCCTTTCTTCTACTGAAGTACATATGTGACTGCAATGAATGTGAGCATGCTACATTCCATGCTACCAGCTTGGGACACTCACTGATCTTCTAAATCTCTATGTGTTTTAACTAAGGCCAATATCCTAATTGCCTAAATTCTAGGGACCCTTCTGTAGGACTTGCTTTTAGCCTCTAATATCTCCTTTACGTCTCCCATTCTCTGATTTTTCCTCATACCATTCTGCTTGTGTGCAATGAATTTTGTGCACAGGCAAGGCTTAAACATTATTCTCTAAAAATGTTTCAATATGTTTGTTTATTCCACTGTCTGCCTGAGAACTCTTCCCTCTCATCTAATTTACAAAGCCCCTTTCATCTCTCTACTCTAAAGCGTTCTGCCTTATTCCTTCAGCTAATTACTAGCTGCAGAGTATACTGAAGCCAAAGCTCTGGATAAAAACAAGTTTGAATAGTTCCTTCAAGGTGAGGTTAGCATCTTGCTGCCTTCCTGCACGCCTTTCTTTTGCCCGAGTTACCCCTAAGCCTTCACTTCACCTCTCTGCTTGCATGCAATATGTTGTTTTTCAAGGGGCATATGGTGCTTGATACCAACTTCAAGGAGTTTTAGTCTGATTATTTTCTGTGTCGCTGAATAGCAAAATGAAAAGTTGCGGTGCTCATGTCCAGGATCCTTCCTTTCTGGTGCACTTCCAATTAAGTGTGGAGAGTCATTTAATTTCCACAGGCTTTCCTGTTTGCAGTTTTGTTCTAAGGAAAAGGGAGATTATATTGTCTTTGTAAATAATGGAAGAAAAAAGAGGGAAGGAAATGGCGTAAGGAAAGGAGAGGAAGAGAAAAGAGAAAAGTAGAAAGGATGGGAGGGAATGGGCAAACTTCAGATTTGCTCATGCAACCTTTCAAATAAAGCATCTGACCACCAGTCAAGGAACGATCTTTGAGACTGCCTTTCTTGTAGATGCTGAGGTTGTTTGAAAAAATACAGAAAAGCCGTAAAAGTAGATGAAAATGAAATAGTGAGTCCCAGTTCCATGTGTCTCTTTCTTAAAGGGGTGGTTGCTTGCAGGGAAATCCATTTCATGAAAGGTGCTGATTATACTCAGTCTGTGATTGAATGATTGCAGTTACTAGAGTCAGAGAGATTTTAGCCTTCTGTGTTGCATAAATGTTGTATTTTTCCTCATCTTTTGCTGTGATTTTAGGCCAGCATTCAAAGAAACCATTTGGCTAAGGGTTCATACATAGGAGTTAGAGAAAAGGAAGAACTGTATGAGGGCAGAGGCCACCTCATCATTACTTAGGAAATCTGCCATTTCCTTCAGTGGTTTCTGCAGTGTAAACCCAGAAACAGTGCGGATAATATCTGAAAGAGTCACACCTGATGCTTTAGGCCTGCAATTACAGCTTCAAAGCTAAAGTTTGGCCTCAGTTATGTGGTAAGTTCAAGGCCAACTACATACACACACATGCACGCACACACACACACACGCATGCACACGAACACACGCACATGCAGAGTGAGAGAGAGAGACGACAGAGGGGAGTGGAGAGGGAGAAAGAGAGGGGAAGGGAGAGAGAGAGAGAGAGAAGTCTTGGAGATTTGGGTGGGGGGAATCAAATAAGTGTTCATAAGAGAAGGTCCTCTTATTTTCAAGAAGCACAAGAAGCAACCAGTGCGTTATGAAATTAAATGGTAGCTTGACCTCGAGCAGCTACTCCTAAGAAAATACCTGTTGTTTGCATTTGTCTTTTTGTTGTTTTAGCTAGGCATTATGAGAGCTAAACCATCTCATTAAATTGACATCCTAACGGTCTTCCTTGGGAGTTGATGTTATGTTGTCCCATTTATAATTACAGATAGAGAATACTACAAGTTATACTGATTTTAATAATTTAAAAGTGGGGTTATGGAAGTAGCAGGTACTGCATAGAGACAGATGTTGTCTGTGATCTTGGTCTCATCTGAAAGATTTTAGTCAAATATATGAAATAATATCATAGCAGTGATAGGATACCTTCTTTCATCATCTCCTGGATTAAGGCCAAGTTCTTCATCAAAGCAGGAAAGGAAGCATCTCAATGACTTCTCTAAATATTTAAGAAGGTTATAATGACATTGTGAGATCTGTAGTACAGAGAAGAGCAGCAAATTTTACAATTCAACACTTAAGAAGGCAAAATTGTAAATTTGATCCAAATGCATAAGTACGTCTATGGCTGTCAATGTACTCTCTCAATAGCTAGTCCACTTTCAGAGACGTAATTCACTGAAGGACAAGAACAGGCAAGATCAGGGTTTCACATCGGCTTCAGCAGTTTAGTATCAGTATGAACTTGTCATCTGTAGCGTAGAGCCATATTTATATCTATTAAATGGGGATTAGAAATTCCTATCTCATAGGGTTGTAATGAGGCTTAAGTGAGAAAATGAGGTAAAATCGCTTTGCAACAGCAAAGAGGAATCTTGAATCCTAGCCATGTTATTGCTATCATTAAATAAACTCAGAAGTGTAAGCTAAGAAAGTATGCTTTAAACAGAGTAATAACCACACAAATTGGTTAAGATAGAAGGTGGTTGATTAAAAAAATATTCTAAAGTGAGTTTATTGAAAGTGCAAGATGTGTGATTAATAGTAGAAAATGGATTGGTATGACTATTCAGCATTTTGAAAATAGTATTGAATTCACTTTTTTTCCATTAAGAGTTCTGTAAATATTTAATGTTTTTATCTGAATATTGGTAAAATGTAGATTAATCTATACAAAATTATATAAAGAAGTTCTGACAGAAGTTCTGACATTGACTGACTATTCGAGAGCCCTTGCAAAGCAACTGCCACACTCTCCAAGGATGCTTTTTCCCATTGATATAATAGCATCAAAGAGAATTTCAGTAACATTTTTGTGGTTCCATACCTTTTGTTTGATTTTTTTTGCAAAAGACTATTCCATTTCTCAACTAAAATTTAATTTCCTTGTCCATATTTATTTTCCCATTGTTTTATGCATAGATTAAGTTATTGGAAAATTGTAGTCTGATGCATGCTACTGGACTGTTTGTTCTCTGCTGCCTCAAATACCTAAAGCATCAGTTCTTCATTTCTACTTGGTGCTTTGATCTGTGATTTAAGCCACATTTTCTTTTACCCTGCACATGATTTGTTTACTTTATTTATTATTAACATTGGACATACATAAAGCAGAAACTGGAGTATGCACTTTTTTAAACCCACAATAATAATTCCTTCATCATGCATGAGCAAGTTTGGGAGTGAAGACAATTTCAACTATAGTTAGATTGAGTTGTAACTTCCTCATTTCCACTTTATTCAGCTTTGGTGCCATCTTAGAATGTATTGTTTTGGTAGAGGGATGAAAATTTTATAAACAGGTATTGCATTTTGTGGATGTGTTCTTTGCTGATACCTGGTCTTGTTATGAGCAGACCAGTGTCTCCTGAATATACATGCTACAGTATTCCTTCAGCTCTGTCTTCTGAGTAGTAAGTATTAGAGGCATGTGCCTTCCTGCAAGCTGGATGTCATAGTTGAGCAGTTTGTTTCCCAAAGGCCTCTGCACTGGTGGCTTCGTCTTTCTTTTATTGTGAGCCTCAAAAGTGGAAATTTGAGGGAGGAATTGAATCACTAGGTGCAGATCAATGAAGAGGAACCATAGCTCCTTTCTCCGTGTCTTCGCATGCTGGGTACCACTTGGTACCCTCTGCCCCATGATCGTACCACCATATAGTCAAAGCAACCAAGCCAAACAACAAGGGAATAGACTTTGTGAAACACTGAAGAACTTATCTCTGAGACCTTATCAAAATAGTGCAAAGAAAACTAAAATGAAGCCGTTCTAAAGATTTTTTTGACAGTAAACAGAACAGGAGTGACACATTTCATGCCGGTGACCTTGAGAGCTGGTAGATATTTTTTTTCTTCTAATGCTGAGTTTTTAATATAATTGAATATTTCTCCTTTTTCTTTCCTCCATCCAAAAACCCTCCTATGCACCCCTCCTTCGACTCCTTCAAATTAATGGTCTTTGTTTTACATTATTATTGAGTGCATATGTATATTGCATATGCGCATGCATTCGTAAATATAACATGCTAAGTCTGTATGATGCTACTCATATTTATGTTTCAGGATTGATCACTTGGTATCAAATAACCAATTGGTATGTTTCTCCTTAGAGAAGACATTTCTTCTGTTCTCAGAGTCCCATACTTGGCTGTAGTCTTTGTGCAAATCGGAGGCCTTGTGGGCTTTTCCCATCCACTTTAGCATGCCTATTGTTATCCATGTTCAGCTCATGTTGGGGCAGTCATGTTGGTGAGACTTTATGGGTGCAACTCTGGCATTACTAGGAGACAAAATCTCACAGCAAATTCCCTGACCTTCTGACTTTAATGAATTTTCTATTATCTCTTCCACAATTAACCTTATTTGGGGAAGTGGATTTGTTCTACATTTTGATTGCATGTGGTTTTCTGTAGTGGTCTCTGACTGTTGCAAAGATAAGTTTCCTTGATGAGGAGTGAGGACTCGACTTTCTGTGAGTATAGGACAAATATTTAGATTGCTGTTAGTGATTATGCTGGCTTAGTCCAATAGTAGTTGCAGGTTCTCCTCCAATAGGCATGACTTCACGAAGTACTTGTTGAGGTTTCCAGTGCTAGGAACAGTTACCTTCTAGTTTAATATGTCTTAAGTTCAATTACAAGGCTGTTGATAACAATGAAGGTATGCAGGCTACTACTGCATCTTTAAGATCACCATGCCATGCTGTTTGTAGTTATGGTTCATAGACATTAAAGCTGCACAGGACTCTTGGTTACTTCACTCCTTTGGAAGCTTTTTGGTAACTTTGATAGCATAAAAGCTAGTTCTCTGGGACAAGACATTCTGGTCAACTCTAACATAGTGACTTATGAACCTATTTCTGAAGTGCATGATGCATTATTCAGCAATAAGGACTTGCTTCAAGCAAAGGCATTAGCAAAAGCCTTTGTGGTGATTCCAGATTCTTTTGGACAACCCTGAACAACAACAAAAAAATAAGGCTTTTCATGCCTGGTACTGGGAAATTTGTTAGATGGCCTTTCAGCACAAATGACAAAGGTTCATTAAAAATTCCCATGTAGATTAGATCCATGCATGTCTCTCTTAGGGTCCTCATTGTTGTCTAGGTTCTCTGGGATTGTAATTTGTAGGCTGGTTTTCTTTGCTTTTATATTTAAAATCCACTTATGAGTGAATGCATATGATAATCTACATGGGAAAGAGAAAAAGACAAGATCTCCTGAGTAAATCGGGAGCATGCGGACCATGGGAGAAAATTGAAGGGGAGAGGAGAGGCAGGGAAGGGAGCAGAGAAAAATGTATCAATGAAAAATTATATATAAATACCATGAAATTATATATGTATAGTTATAAGCCAATTTATCTTTATAATAGGAATTTTTAGGTGGTTACTAATATAATTTATTATGACCTTAACAGCAATTTTTATTGTTATTTTACCCTTCTAATAACTTCTTTGGATGGCCCCCTTTCTCATTTGCATGATCACCTCACTTTTTCTTGCTTCCTTCCTTCTTTTGTATTTAATTTGCTTTCAATCCCTAAAGACTCATTATCTTTGATTTCTATTCTCAGTCCATGTCTTCAAATGTATATGTATTTTGAAAGATGTCGATCTTGCTGCTATAGGACTGGATGACATCTTTCTATCTTTTTGTTGAGAGAGAGAGAGAGAGAGAGAGAGAGAGAGAGAGAGAGAGAGAGAGTTTCTGGGTGTAGCAGCCCTAGCTATCCTGGGACTCACTCTGTCAACCAGGCTAGCCTTGAACTCAGAGAGATCTATCTGCCTCTGCCTCCTGACTGCTAAAATTAAAGGTGTGCTCCACCATTCCCTAGTGAGACTACTGTTTTCTAAGGGCCACTTGTAATAATGCCTTCTTGCTGTGGTCCCACATGGTGAGACTAGAAACTCAGATATCTGATTAATTATCTCTTCAAAGAAGTTAAAACTTAGGAAGTATTTGCCTTCAAATATTCAAAAATCAGCACTCCATAGTAATTTTCCTTGTGTTATTTTTTATCATTTAGTTATTATACAAAATGGGTTTCAAATGACATTTTATGCTCATACATCATAGCCGCTTGCTTATCTCCATTCCTCCACTATGAGTACTTATTTCACTATTCTCTCTTTTCACTAGCCTCCTTCATGTCTCCACACCAACGCAACCTCGTTTGTTTGTTTCTCAACATAGACATAAAGTAGTACATTTATAAATATTGATGTGGGATTCCCCTCTTTATGTTGTGAATATGTGTATTTGTTTTATTACCATTGGCTAATAAAGAACCTGCTTTGGCCGGTGGCAGGAGAGAATAGAGCTAGGTGGGGCCGAAACTAAGCTAAATGCTGGGAGAAAGAAAGAGGAGTCAGAGAGATGTCAAGTAGTTGCTCCAGAAGCAAGAGGTTAACAAACCATGAGCCTTGTGGTAAAATATAAAATAGTATAAATGGGATAATTTAAGATGTAAGAATTAGTTGCTTGCGCTAATAGGCCAAAACTGTTTGTAATTAATAGAATTTGTGTGTGATTATTCAGGGCTGGGCATCCAGGAAACAAAGTGGTCTTCATTTACAAAATACATTTTACATTCCACTTACGATAGCAAACAATGATGATTTGTATCTCTGAGTCTGGATATTTGGAGTAATATGCTTATGTCCAGTCGCATATATGTTGCTCAATACTACATACTCACATTTTACTTAAGAGTGCAGTGACTATCCATTGTGTTGTGTGTGGATTCCTTATATTAATTATCCATTCATCTATGGAGGGCATTATGACTAGCTCTGTCTTAGCTGCTGTAAAGAACAGCACAGTAAACATGTGTGTGCAAGTATTTATTTGGTATCCTGATTGAGATTCCTTTGTGTATGTACCCACTAGTTATATAGTTGGATCGTGTATTGGTTCTGCTTTTAAATTTTTGAGGAACTTCTACATTAATTCCTATGCTGGCCACACTAATTTACATTCTTCCCAACAGTGTGGTAAGATTCTTTTTATCACAGGAATTCGTTTTCAATATGCAAGTTTCAGCACTGCATAACTATCACGTACTATGGCACTCACATTAACGGTTTCCTGTCACTCATCTCTTTCATCAATGCTGTTCTTCCTGTGGTGAAATCTGTGGAACTGGACTAGCAGATAGTGAATCCTGATAGTGTGAGTGAAGTCACAACAGTGCACTCCATTCTGTCAGACAAACAGTGGTTACTACAAATAAGTAGGTGTGTGGTGTTCTTGCCTTACCTCTTCATGTTAGGATCAGACTGTCCTTTTCCCTAACTGTGATTTAACTTACTTTGATTTCTTAAATTTAATTAAACACTTTAATTTTATGCACACAAATGCTTGGCTAGCATGTATGTATGTATTTACTTACATACACCACACATATGAACTGCCCATGGAGGCCGGAAGAGTGTGCTGGATTTCCCTGGGCTGTATTACAGACAGTTTTAAGGCCCATTATGAGTGCTTAGAACTAAACCTAGTCCTCTGCAAGAGCAATACATTTTCTCCATTATTGATCGTCTCTCCAGATTCTCAATTTGAGTTTTATGCTTTGATTTTCTTACAGGATACCAGACTTGTTTATCTGTATAGACACATAGCACATATAAACTATGCAAACATACATTTTTGTAGTTTGTATTCTTTTATTCCCATAACTAAAGAACACTGAATAGCCTCTTAAGATTACAGAACAGATAACCTGTGTTCAGAGGGTCTCACAGAGACTGAAGTGACAACCACGGTGTCTTCATGGGACTGACCTAGACTTTCTGCATGTATATTATAGTTGTGTAGCTTGGTCCTCTTATGGGACTCTTACCAGTGGGAATAAGAGCTGCCTCAACTCTTTCATAGGCTTTTGGGACCCTACTCCTTAAACTAGATCACCTTGTCTAGCAATAATATATGGGGAAGTGCTTAGTCTTACTGCAATTTGATATGTCATGTTTTGTTAATACTCATGGAAGACCTACCCTTTCCTAAAGAGAAGCAGACGAGTCAATTGGGGCTGAGAACTGGGGGCTCCATGGAAGGGACTGGGAGGAGAATCTATGCCTAGGATGTAAAATCTGAAAAACTGGTTCAACAAAAATGATGTTGTTTATCTCATGAAGTCATACTTTGGAGCTATGGTGTGGTTTAAAATACAATAGTTTCAAGTCTCATGTTTAATAGATTATTGAAGCGTAATTATTTTATTATGCTTATAACTGATATGATTTTCTCTTTAATTTTGATCAGATGTTACTGTGAAAGGGAGGAGAAATCTATACATTTTATGTATTCCAAAAGTTATTTTTATACTTACAAAATAGATTGTCCACCATCTTTCTGTATGCCTCTTAAAAGTTTTCTTTTATTGTACTTTGTTCTTCTTCTCACCCTTCAAACAACAGGAAGCACTTTAATGCTTCCTAAGCAGTTCTTCCAGCATTCAACGTTCACCTGCTCACACTTGTTGTGGGAGCTCCTTCCGCTCCTTCAGCCAATAGCC
>LOEQ01007883.1:41146-52468 GCA_001685075.1 Bramus lutescens
ACTGAGAAGCCAAAGACAATGGATCTGGGTTTTGATTCTACTTCATGTGCTGGCTGTGTGGAGCCTAGTGTGTGTGGATGCTCACCTTACTAGACCTCGATTTGGGGGGGAGGACCCTGGTCGTCCCACAGGGCAGGGAACCCTGACTGCTCTTTGGACTGGAAAGGGAGGGGGAGGGGGAAGGGAGGAGTGGGAGGGGAATGGGAGGAGGGGAGGAGGTGGAATTTTTTAATAATAATAATAATAAATCTAAAAAAATACAAGCACTCTCACTAAAAAAAATTTGGTGCTCAATGTAATGATGTAAGTTACTTTTTCCTATATAATTTAAAATGCCACTCCCTCTGTAGATAGATGATAAATAAATATATTGTGATTGATATAGCTATGTGGATAGATAGATAAAATATATTGACAAATAGATAATAAAATAACTAAAGCAATGGTATCAGCCTTGCTTTCAATGTGCTGTAGCTTTATTGTTTTCTTTAAAGGTATCTCAAATCAATTTTCACAGAATTAAAAAAGAAGTACAAAATTATGTAATAGTTATTTAATTCTGTAAATTCATCTTTCAATGAAAACAGAATTTTCATTTAAAGTAGAAAAAACAATTAATAAAGGATGATTATCTGCAAAAATTGTTAGTTCTGAATTGCAGAGTTAAAGGTATCATTTCACTATAAATTAACAAAGCTCTCTCTGAAACAATACTGGCTGGTTTTAGACACCTAGCCAAAAGGCAAAGAGTTAAAAACAGTGAAGTACTCTCCCAGGTGAATTTGTCAATATGTAGGACATTGACAAGCTGCCAAGTTACTACACATCTCAGGAGACATTAAAATGAACTTCAATTTTTATATGATAATTGGAGACTTCAGAACCTACTCTTCCATCAGTTAGCAAAGATAGATCTATACAAAGATATGGTACCCATTTAGAAAAAAATTACAGGTTAGTGCAGCTATCCAGAAAAGAATAAGTGAGTTCAAGTGACAGAAAATTGTTGTAGGAAAATAATTATGAAATATATGGAAACTTTTCAATTATTCAGCTGTTGGGATCTTTGCCAGATTTCCAAATCTTATCAAATTCATCAAAATCTATGGAGAATAAATATGAACCACAAAACCACTATATATTCTATCTTATTTCCTTGTTTTTATTATCATATTGAAGCATTGACAAATAGTTGGAATATTTGCAAGTTTCATAACATTTGACAAGTCTAAATATTATATTTATATATATATGAGTATATGTAATTTCAATTTATTACATCCAAAGACAAAATACTGTTTGTTGTCAGTTGTTAAAATATTAAAGTTACTTTAATATAACTAAATGTCTGTTTAAGATTGAGACTGAAATTCTTTTTAATACCTGCCAATTATCTCATTCCTGAACCATTCAAATGCTAGTTGACATACAGACACATGCTTTAAAATGCTAGGTATAAATCTTGAGAAATCAATCTTTAAGCAAATTTGTCTTCGTGCAAATATCTTAAAACTTACCTATACAAACTTAGGTGGAATGACCCAATATATACTTAACAGATTGTGTAAACCAAAAGTGTATCAAGGTACTGACCCCTGTGACACAATATACTGGTACAGCAAACTCCATTTGTTACATTTGTGGTAAACAATAATAAAGGTTATAGAATAATGAATACATTCACTTAATGCAAATGTGATGTCACACCTGAGAAAACTCTTACTTTCTGAGGTGCCAAACAAGGGTCACATGGTCTAACTCCTCCTTGGTTTACATTGAGGCAGCACAAGTTGATGGGCAGAAGTAGTGGAACAAATTTAAATTCACAGTGAATGAGAAACAAAGTGATAAATATGAGAGAATGTGGTCCTAATATCTCCATCAGTGGCATACACTCAGATGACCAGAAGACTTCCAAACCGGTGCCACCTCTTCAAAGCCACCTATTTCTCAATAGTTACATGGTGTGAAGGACCAGTCTTTTATTTGATAAGATTTTGGAGATGTACAAATTACGGTGATATATAACCTACAGAATACTTTCTTATTGTTCATTAAAGTTGTATATATTATGCTTTAATCTAGCTCAAAGAATTAAACCTAAGACCTTGGACAAGTTAGACTAAAGCTCTTTAATTTGGCTGAGACCACATCTCTGCTTTTTTAAATGGGATCTTTCTATAACTTGATCTGGTCTTGAAGTCATGATGCTTCTGTTTTAGACACAAGAATTATTATTGGCGTTATAGGTGTGTCTCTCTGTGGTTCACAATGCTATAATTTTATATGATATTATTTGTAGTAGCATCACTATAAATATTAATAACACACATGCCACAGCATTTAAAAGCTGCAACTTCTAGGCAGGTAGCTATCAACCTATATGCGATGTGTACTGGACCAAAATATGGCACTGGACTGTGCATAACCATACTAGTTTCGAAACATTTTTCTGGTGAAAATTGAGTATGTGACTGTAAAATATGGTGATTATCAGGATGGGTCCTGCCCATTAAATTCCTTAAAAGCAGAATGTTTCATCTGATGGAATCAGAAAGGGCCTGGGGATTTTCAAGCATAAGAGAGATTCCATGTAATTTTGGTGACTTTAAAAATATGGAGAAGATCACAAGTGAGGTCTTTAGGAGTAAACAGTAATTAGGGGCAGAGAGAAACACATGAACACCAGCTACCAATAAAACATGAACCACTTTCATAGAACTCTAAGCTAATGGACCAGGACTTAAAAGAATTCTCCAAAATCTACAAAAATAAACATATGCTTTCAAATGGTTTAATTTTTAATGATATTCTGAGTAAAGCAACCAAGACATCTGGATATATTTCAGACAGAGAATTATAAACTAGAAAATGACTGTGTTGTTAAATTGTGGATCTTGTATCCATAATTTTTTAACTACAGTAAAGTAATCTAAGTTTGCCCTCTATGATGGTCAATATTTTCAACCTAACCAGATCCAGAATAACTAAACTCCGGTTGTCTGTGATGTGTAATCTATATCAGGTTAGCTAGGCTTTTGACATATCTATGAATGATGACTTAGGTTAGTAAAAGAGGGAAGACCCACCATTAATGTGAACAAGAAATGGGATTCTGAATTAAGTAAAAGTGGGAAAAACGTGAGATAAATGCTAGCATTCAGTGCACCCTGCTTGCTTCCTGACTGTGGATACAATGAAACCAGCTACCTGCAAAGGCCACCACGACTTCCCTGCTATAGATTCCATCTAAGAACGAGCCAAAATAAATCCTTCCTTGCTTTAGCAGCTATTGTCAAATCAATGAGATGGTAATTAATACCATCACACTGCAAAAAGGAGCAAATCCAAGAAAGGAAATCTGAATTCTCCTTCTTCAATTTCTTTATCTCATCCAAATAGACTTAAAAACCTTTTGGTGAGTTTCTTCTCTCTCAGATTTTAAAATGCTCTATGGCATGTAATGTAGTTTATGCTAGACTGCTTTTTCCCCCATTAAATTTAGAATAAAGAGAGAGAATTTTAGATAACCTTTATAAGAAAAAATGGTAATTAAGCTCAGCTGCCTTCCTGCGAGTGTTCTTCCTTTTAAATTTTAAGAAAGCATTATGCAAATATAATGAAGTTATGCTAAATAGTGCAGTTAAGGCAAAATAAGATTTATAGTCTTTCTAAGCCTGACACTTTGTAGATTGCCTTTCACAAGTTAGTCACTCAGCAGTGGAAACTGATTTCCAAATGATTCTACTTCCTGTTACTGTATTGTCCACAGGGTCTCATGCAGATCTCTAAGTCTGATCGACAGTTAAATTCTTGCACTAACAAGACCTGTTCAGAAGCCCTGCTTCATCCTAAATATCACATCTATCTCAGTCAGTTGTATCATTTTTCAAAGCCTTCTTACTTTGAGTTGCAAAAGACCTTGTTGACCCTGTAACCCCGACTTCTGGAAGTAACAGTTATGTAATCTCTCCCAAGTACAACCGATTTTCAAAGCATTCTCTGGTAAACTCGTCCTTGACTAACAAAGTGAAACATTTTTACAGCATCATTCAAAACAAGTGTTTTACGTATATAGAAAGTTTCAGCCCACAACTCTAAGTGGAAAAACACTGCGTAGTTATGTTTGCGTGCAACCTTTACAGATCTGAATGAGGTATCAAGACCAGAGAGACAAGCACAGTCCCACATCATCCTTACACAAGAGACGTAAACAAAATCCTCAACCACTTGTCCTGTTTTTGTTTAAGAACATTCTTGACAGTGACAAGAATATAAATAAAGAAATCATTTAACAAGCAAACACATGGAAAATGAGGGGAGACCAGGCAGCAGCAAGGCAAGAGAAAAAGAAATCTTGAGTTTTCCCACTCTTTACAGGGTTTGTGGGTCGCACAGCATGCCATTTCGTTTGGCAAAATCTTAAGTCATCTCAGCCTAGCAGAAAAACATTGCGTTTTTCCAAATCATTATTCAAAACTCGTCTGTGTCTTTTGTTATAATATTAACATGATTTTTATCATACTATTCAAAAGTAGATCTTGTCCAAAATGTCATTTTGTGTATGTAACCATATAGCTTACCATCCTATGACCTGCCTCAATATTTTAGTAAGTATAATTTTGCATAATGATATCATCAGTCTCCCATCACCAATAATACTTTTTCTTCACTGGTTAGTAAGGTTGCTTTTTGTGTTTGTTTGCATTGGGGGGGTGTTTTTGTTTGTTTGATTGTTTGTTTCGTTTTCTGGTATTCAAGACAGGGTTTCTCTGCAGCTTTGGAGCCTGTCCTGAAATTCACTCTATAGACCAGTAGACCAGGTTAGCCTCAAACTTAAAGAGTTCTACATGTCTCTGTCTCCTGAGTGCTGACGTTAAAGGTGTGCACCACAATCACCTGACTTGGGCAATAAATATTAATGCTGAATATTTGTGAGGTTCTGTTTTTTAAACTTCATTAGGTTTTCTTAGTTATTGTCACAATCATTTAAAATAGTCACCACCTTTAAGCCAAAAAGTCATAGTTTATAATGAAGTATTATTTCAGGAGTGCTACGTTTTCTAGTTCAGCTGGGGGAAAAAAGCAGAAAAGAACAGGAACCACTCTAAAAGGCCTAGGAACAGCACATGACACATGCATAAGAACTCTTTATGAGAGTGCTCAGCTTTTTGTACTCTCCTTATAGTGTGACTGGGGAGTCACAGTGCTTGTAAATAGCTTTACCTGAATTATTCACTGGCTTGGCAGCCTACACTTTCTTTAATTTCAACTTTAAAAGTTATATGCTCAATTGTTTGCTTTTTATAATCCAAGAAATTACAAACTGTGAATGTAATAAGTGAGCTATTTTAAATATGAAAACTTCAGAAACTATTTCTTTACAGGAATGATAGTTACAGTATTTAAAAATTCTGCTATGATCTCACCTTCCATGACAGCATTTCAGTTAATTTGGTAATATATGTTGGAAAAGACTATTTTGGGTTGATTGATATCCATTATCCTGCTATCGATATTCCCCAACAATAGTGTACCAATTAATGAAGGACAGTTTTTATGTAAGTGTTATACCTTTGATCATACCACTGCGGTTATGAAATATACATAAAAGTCATAACAATTTTTAAGTCTAGAATAACTTGTTCAAAAGAATTACCCTATAAATATGCATAATAATTTGAGACTAAGACACCTAAACCTGTAACGTCACTGACAATGATGCTGTGATGCTGAGAATGTCATCTCCATTTGGAGGGCATCCTACAAATCAAGCAGAAACATTAACTGTGATTTCGGATGGGCCGCTTCATCAAGATTTCTTCCATTCTCATGTGACTGTTCCTGTGTTCCAGCAGGAAGCAGGCCTTCAATAACAGGATCTCCTTTATTATTGTTGTCATAAATTCTTTTTTTTTTACTTTCCTACCACTTGGAAAGCTATTCAGGTATTTTATGAGATACGACTTTATGAAATTCTATACTGTACATATCTTTACAACTAAATCCTATTTTACTATCCTTCTAGGAAAGCGAAAGCACAAACTGTCATCCGATCAATCAAATCACAGCCACACTCCCTAGACAAGTGAACTGAAGACATCAAAACTTCACTAAATCAAAGGGAGGAGAGTCCAATACAGACATCAATGCAGAATTCATTGTAACTGTGGGCTGAAGGCAATCCTGTCCTCTACACTAGTCATTTTGTTCCCTGGGAGAGTTCTCGTGGTCAGAGTGCAAATTAATAGTATCACCATTCTTGGCAATTTTCCTAAATACTTCTAAGACTAAATTCAGCCAATGTAATTACACTGCAATAAAATTACAAGTAAAGCAATATGAGTCTTTAGTCTTGGCAAATGTCCTAAGCACTCTCTGAGATTATGTTTTCCGGATACAATTTGGAAAAAAAAAATCATGTAAAACAGTAAGGGTAGTTGTCGTCTTGGTATTATAAAATTAACCACATATCTATATTTTTATTTGTAGTTTTCTTTCCAAGTTCCACAGATCAAAATATACTATAAATGTTGTTGTATGATTATTGAACTGCCTTGTTCTCAAAATGTACCTAGCTATCATGAGTGAAAATTAATAATAACAAATAAATGTATAATCATGTGTGACTACAGCAAAACCATTCAGACTGAAACTGAGAACCAGGCAGAAACTTTATATACCTTTACAAGTGATTATGAGGCAGAAACTGAGTTGAAACTCTCTGATACAGTAGTATAACCAGTGGAATCTCATCTTTACACAATTAGCAAATAAACTGTGTTCCTGGTGATTTCATTAGAGCCTATGGAAGCTACAATGAATCATTTATTCATTCATTCATTCATTCAGGAATTCACTCATGAAATTGTAATTAAGTGACTATTGAATATATCATATTCTAGGAAGTTTAAATGCAAAAATGAATTAGGCATGGCTCCAACATGCAAAAGATCTCACTGTGCATGAAAACTAAGCACACTACAATATTATAATACAGTGTGGTAAGTGTAGTCAGTAAGTACTGCAATGTAAATTCTATAAATTGCTACAATCAGTGATGTATCAAGAAAGTGGAGAAAGAATGTTTGTCTTTGAGACACTGGGATACAGAGAGGTGATATTAATTCTTCAACTATGTTTTATAGGTTTTTTTTAATTGAATGTATGTGAAGGAACTGGATGAGATCTCATCTTAAGAAACTGCAATAGCAAGTGAGAAGTCCCAAGAGAATAATGGCTGTATATTAAGAGTGGTATAGAGTTGCTGAGAAAGGATGGAATATGGTGCTTGAAATCACTGTGGGATGCTTAATATCATTCACTATGGCAGGGATTATTATAATTTTAACTCAAAGATTCAAAGCTAGTAAAAGAAAATTAAGGTTAAAAAACAGCAGAAAAACAAATCAGAATATGTATAAAGATACATCCTTATGACTATACAGTTTTATATTCTTTAAAATAACAAATTTAAAAAATGTATTAGTATTGTTTTCTCAGGACTGAATTCGTATTAAGACCACCACAATTCAGAGCAGTGGGAAAGTACAAAGTATTTGCAGACACTGAGAGTTTTATGTCTTCTATGAGGAACTTTAATGTTATCTTCTGTGTTCTCTGCACAAAGACAGACAAGTAACTTCATCAGCGTTTGGAGGAGCACTCGTGGGACAAGGAAACTTTAAAACTGGGGCAAAATTAGATTTTGTTTTTATCAAATCAATTCTGTCATGGTGGAAGGAAATGTGGTGGGAACAAGATTGCTTCTTTTCTCACAAATTGTTAAGATTGCATTTGGGTCAAGTTTGCTATTCCAAAATATTTAACTTCTTTTGCCCAGAGGCTATAATTTAAAGCATCAACTTTTGGAACTAAATTGTTTGCATCAGGTTCATTAATTTACAATCTTCTTCATGGGACAGAGCTCTGTTTCAAATCATTAACAATGCAATCACACAGGAAAGTGTTTTAAAAAAATAAACCTATGCAGCAGCATACTTAGAATGTTTGACTAAGAATATAAAACTAATATTTTCTTATAGAATATAGGGAAATAGATATTAACTCTCTTGATATGACTGCAGACCACTGTAAGAGATTATTATAATTACCCTCATTCATTTCTAAGAGAAATAGTTACTAAGATGACTTGAGATTTGCTTTATTCTTTTCAAGATCACCAACCCTCCCTCCACAAATGAATCTCTTGAGTTTTTTATAAAGTTTGCTTCCAGAGTACTAATTACTTAAGGAGATTGGAGAACAGGAGCGGAAATGAGCATGCGATGCTACAGTTTTTGTTCCTTGAAGAATTATCAAAATTAATTCACAATATTAAATTCCACATAACCACAGTAGAATTGTGCATTATAATTATTCCTCAGCTATGATGTGCATTGCTTTTCTTCAGCCTCTTAGCAATCATTAATATTTCATTTGAAGTAACTCATAATATCAATGGACACAATATAAAACAGCTACTACCTGGACATTTCATAGACCCGAAGTGACTATACAAATCATGTTAAGATGTATGGCTGATACAGTTATTTGCCATATGTATGTGCTTATTGTCACAATTAATATTGTATAACAAGAAGAATATTTTAACTCTGTTCTTCCTAGTCATCCATAAGGAAGTATTATTTTGTTTTACAATTTTGTCACCTGTAAAATTATTCAGTTGCGCACAGTTAAATAGTATTATATTTCCAATATATTATCAAAAATAGCTCAATGTTTGAACATTTCTGATGAGCTCATTGCTAAAATTTCCTATATACTTACATTTTCAAGATGTAATAAATACTACATTCTTAAACATATTCTGGAAGTATTAATTATTATGGACACAACTTTATGTTTCCTTATTTATTTCTATTCAAAGATAATACATGCTGGAGGAATTTGGTGGTGCTAAGTGGTTATTCAAAGAAATGAATCATTTTATGGTATTGGTTAGATATTATGAGTAAAGAGAGGAAATATTTTTCATTTCTCAGAATTGTTTTGGCTTAGAATGAAGAAGAAACCACTTCGCAGTTGCCAGTGAATTGAAAACTACACATTTGCCAACGAACTCATTCTTTTTTCTTTCCATTCTCAGTTTTTCCTCTCTCCTCTCTTCCCATTCCCTCCCAAGCCTGCCTTCTGCCAGTCCCCAACACCATGCACGCCTCTGAGGTGGTGCCATTTCAGGGTTAGGAAAAATCCTGGTGCCTGGGAAACCCCCAGGAGTCCATGAGGATGACCTCAGCTAAGACTCCTTGCAATAGTGGAGAGGGCAACTGAACTGCTCATCGCCTGAGATGACTGTCAGTAGAGAGCTTTCATCCAGTAACTGATGGAAGCAAATGCAGCGATCCGCAGCCAAGCACTGGGCCTAATCAGTCCTGTTGAAGAGAGGGAGGAGGGATTAAACAGGCCACGTCAGGGTCATGATGGAGTAAAGTCACAGAGACAGGTGACCTGAGCTCGTGGGAGTTCAAGGGCTTTGGACCAACACCTAGGGAGCAGGCATGAGACTGACCTAGGTACTCTCTGCATTTTTTGACAGTTGCGTAGCTTGGTAGTGGGGTTCCTGGCAGTAGGATCAGGACCTGTCCCTGGTCTTGAGCTAGCTTTTGGGAACCTGTTCCCCATGCTTGGGTTGCCTCTCCCAGCTTTGATGCAGGGGAAGGAGCTTGGTCTTGTCTCAACTTGATTTGCCATACTTTGTTCAAGCCCATGGGCTGCCTGCACTTTTCTGAATACAGCCTTCCTTAGACAAAAATCTTCCTCAAGTTTTGGGACTTAGTAACATGTTATTGTTAAATTACACTTAATATAATGTACAATAGAAACAGAGTTCCAAATAACCCACTTTAATTTAATTTAAAATCATCTCTCCTCCATCTGCTGAATTAAAATATTATTAATTATAAAAGCTAAGCAGAATGTAAGTATACCTACAAGTGATAATGCATTCTGCAGGAAAATATCTTAACTCAAAGTTAAGATAGGCAAAAGTCCCACAGTTTGTGACTCACTGTAGATGTTTAATGGTCCCTGTCTACAGTCCAGGAGGTCCAAAGTCATATGAAAGAACTTTAGATCCTTGCAAGAGCCCCATTCCTGTACTGTTGTAAGGTCATTTGTTTGTTCCCAGCAGCTCAGCCCAAAAATAATCACACAGAAACTATATTAATTAAATCAATTTGGCCTATTAGCTCTAGTTTCTAATTGACTAACTCTTACATATTAATTTAACACATTTCTATCAATCTGTATATCATCACATGGCAGTGGCATAGTTTTGGTATGTCTGTCCCTGGCAGTGGCTACATGGCTTCTTCCTAACTCTGTCTCCTTTCTTCCAGCATTCAGTTTAGTTTTCTCCACCTAGCTAAGTTCTGCCCTGATATAGGTCCAAATCAGTTTTTTTTTTATTATTCATTAATGGTAATCACAGTATACAGAGGGGAAACCCACAATCGCCTCCTCTTTTCTTTTAAATAAAAAAAGAACGTTTTAACTTTAACATAGTAAAATTGTATATAACAGAATGGATATCAAGCAAGAATTACAGTTACAATAATTATATCTACTTTATCTTTTATCATAACTAAGGGAAACTATAACTATAAATCCTTCAGCTCCATCAAAGACTCCAGGAGGATACAATATTACCTACGTAAACAGGAAGTTCATTGTAAGCAACTTCCAAAACTCTAGCAATGACAGAGACATCTTGCTGCCTGGACAGTCACCCAAAGTTCTTCTGTATCATGCAGCATCCATATTTAGCGTGCAAGCCCAGGCCCATAGCATCCCAGACTTTTCCACGAAGCAAGAAATTTCAAAGAGAGTTCCATCTATATAAACAGTTTGTTAGTCACTTTCTTCTGTGTCCTGCAGAATGTTTGGCAGACTCTTTCATGTAGCAGGAACCCCAAAGAATGGTCTCACCTTTAGGTAAGTTCAGCAGTTATTTCTCTGTGGGTCCTGCATGTCCAGTTCATCAAGTAGTTTAGGCAGGAGCAGTTTCTTGCTCAAATGGCTAGCAAACTCAATGAGGAGCCTCTTTGAAGCCCATCATCCTCTTGAAGTCGATTGGTGCTGCCAGAAGCAGATGTGTCTCATTGCCATTAAAAGTCTTAAGCTCTTAGAACATTTTAAATGCCATATTCTGAAGGTCTCTGAAATATTTAAAGAATACCTAACTGAAATATATTCCTATGTCTAAAAAAACCTAACTAACATGACTACAAGCTTGACTATTACAGATGATTATCTATTAACCTATATTTCTTAATTACACATTACATTTTTAAATGAGCT